>JARQOC010000001.1:4729688-4804748 GCA_033576535.1 Allobates femoralis
ATGAAGAATACGTTTTCTGTTCACATTTAGTCTTTCACAATAATGCCTGGCAGAATAGAATAAAGCCATTAGATGTCATGGCTGCTGGACAGAGAGCGCACAGGTCACCGCTCCGTCATACCTGGGGATATACATCGAGCGCAGACGTTCCCTATTCATTCTGTATCAGTAAATTGCATGGTTGTAAATCCAGGCTGAGGATAATGCACAGAGGGAAAGTTGGATCCAGAGATCTTTTTAAAGGCTTCACAACAATAAAGAAGATATTGAAAGAAATCAGTAAATAGAATTTTGCCATTTATTTCAGCTCCGTTAACCATAAAATGTCCAGTCAGCGAGATCTTATGTCATTTATTCTGCAAAGATTGAGTGCAAAATGGGGAATATCCTGTCTATAAAATAAGGGGGATCTGAGGTAATCTGTTTCTGGGGTCTAACACTGCAATTCTTATGAGTGACAGGTCAGAATATGACAATACAGTAACGGTCAGTGAGTTGGGATTTCCCCATAGCCTGGGCACTCATGGTTCACAGAACTCGGTAATGGGCACAAAGCTATTTGGGAAGTTCCATAGCTTAAGACTCTGCTGATTCCATATTCCTTATCTAAGGTCAAGTAATGAAAAACCATTCCGCTTCACAGCAGGCTGTAAAGAGAGAGAGTTCAATATATTCTGTCTGCTTCTATACTGACACCTAGTGGCCATAACTAAGATTCTCCATAACTAAGACTGTGCTGATTCCATATTTACAATTTGTAAACCTCAAGCAATGAAAAAACATTCCGCTTCACAGCGGGCTGTAAAGAGAGAGAGAGTTCTATATTTCTTGTCTGCTTCTTATACTGACACCTAGTGGCCAAGATGAAATTTACAATAATTTAAAATGTATCTTTATTTGGGATTTTTAGGTAATTTCCTAGAAATTAAAATAAAATTCTCACGTACTTTAATTAGGAAATTTATATTTTTGATGATTCATTTTATTATTAGACAAGTACAGAGCTGTTGTTAATCTGACAGGTTAATAAACGTGAAAGCTGAATATTAAAGAAAGTAACAATACGGTTTTGTCTTAAGAGAATGTCTCTGTGCAGAATTATGATGACGCTATATGAAGAATAATAATAAGATCTGAGAGTCCTCAGTGGTTGATACCTATTAATGGCGAACTGAAAAGATGGTAACAAATAGCAGCTTTCCAGACTACTTGGGTCTCTTCATCAGGCTTAATAATGACATAAATTCTATAATGACAACAGACAAGATAAAGATTCCCAGCACAGATCCGGACTACAAGATCCCAGGTAGATTCAGCTGCACCACAAGCAATGTGGTATATTTAATTATATGTACCAAATGTCCAACAGGGGGTATGTATGTCGGTGAGACAGGACAAAAATTCAGAACAAGAATGAATTCTCATCGCCACTCAATAAAAGAAAAGTGTATGGATCTACCTGTAGCCAAGCATTTTTGTAGCTCTGACCACAGTGTATCAGACATGAGGCTGCTCATTTTAAAAAGTAACTTCAAATCTCAGAGAGAAGAAGTTGGGAATTCAAATTGATAACGACCTTTGACACATTCAAAGCAGGATTGAACCTTTCACATGGATTCATGTCTTTTTACATCAATTGAAAGGGCATCACATCTTTGAACAGACCCCAGTTAGAGGATAATAAAATAAAAGTCTGACACTTCTTTCCTGAACTGTTATCTCAACCATTCCAACACTTTCCCCCCCCCCATCATTCCTGTTCTTTGACCAACCACTAATGAAAGGAGAATTTAACTGTCCGTGCCTCTTATCTCGGAACGCTGATTTTACTGTCCCGGCTGCTCCTTCCCCCCTTCCAACTGACCACTATATGCTTCATGTCTCCTGTGTTATGTATTGCATTATCCCACCCTGCATTTGTGTATATATATGTGTTTCTCCAGAAGTTGTACCATTGTTAAGCCTGATGAAGAGGCCATAGTCTCGAAAACTTGCTTTGCTTTTATTTACAGTTAGCCATTAAAAGGTGTCAACCACTGAGGACTGTCAGATTCTAATATTTTTGTAAAAATACATAAATCCATGTGACAAGTTCATTCCTGTTCTGAATGTGTCAAAGGTCATCATCAGTTTATATTCCCAGACTATCCTGTTTCTTTGGGATTTGAAATGACCTTTGAATAGTAGTATCTTCATATCCATTATGGTGTGATGAGGGCTACAAAAATGATTGGCCAAAGGCAGATCTGTCCTTCTTTCTTTTATTGTGTGGTGATGAGAGTTTATCCTAGTTCTGAGTTGTTGCCCTGTCTCTCCTACATACAGGTTCCCACTCAGACATTTGGCACATATAATTAAATACACCACATTGCTTGTGGTGCAGCTGAAGGTACCTGGGGATCTTGTAGTCCGGATCTGTGCTGGGAATCTTTATCTTGTCTGTTGTCATTATAGATGGAGGTTTTATACCTGGTCTGGTTGCAGGGAAAGGTTCCTGTTATTGGAGAGGAGAGGGAGCTTCAGACAATGATGCATTTTAGATTCAGGGGCTGCCTAAAACACAGAAGTGGGGGGTCTGGATATATTGATTTTAGTCAGGCATCTTTTTGTAGCAGTGGTTGTAGTTTCCTCTTAACAACCCCAGACTTGGATTGTAGGTGACTACGAGAGGGACCCAAGCAGTGGCGTAACTACCGCGGACTCCAGCCGCCCTCCGCGACCGCGCTGGAAGAGGAACGGAGGGTGGACCGGAAGTGACAGAGGTCACTTCCTGCAGCAGTGCCCGCCCCTTGATTCCTCTACAAGCCGCCAGGCAGAGCAGGTAACCGCGCCCCCCCCCCCCGCTCCTCACCAAAGGGGCCCCGGAGTGCATCTTGCATCGGGGCCCGCGGCTCAGTAGTTACGCCACTGGACCTAAGTGTATTCTTCCTTAGATTTGTAATGTAGAAGATCATTCCTTGATATTCTGGTGGCTCTTGTAATTTGGTTTTCCATTGCTCAACAGCAAACAATTGAGTTTCGGAGAACTTGGATCTCTATACAAAAGGGGCATTGTATAGGGGTCTCCAACACTTCAGTGAGGATAACCACTAAACCAATATGACACCTGGTCAGGGTTGACTGAGACCACCATGCAGCCCCAGCAACGCTGACCGGGATGTCGCAGGACATGTGCAGCAGGAGGAGCGTAGGAATTACTCTAGTGATATAGTGTAAATTACTGAGTGCATGGAATGGCCTGTCGACAAGACAGCACAGTGCTTCTAAACTTATACACAACTCTATACTTCCCTCTTTAAAACCACAAACAGCAGAAGACTACCTGGATACCAAATATGAACACGGACTTAAATCTATATTGGGATAAGCTTAGTTATTTTCACAATGGCTGCAGGCTATCTATTCTGGTTTGGCGCCAAACACTAGCCTTGGGTGCACACTTCCCACCAACGATTTTCACTACATCACTGCCTGTTTAGATTGGTGCTTCTACTCTACTGCAAAAAGATCACCTTCCTTGGTTAGGTTTGGATTTGGTTTATGAGCAGCTCCCTCTCCCCACACTCCTATATTTAACATTTGCCATGAAATGTAGAAAGAGCGCTGTGGAATTAATAGTGCTTTATAAGTGAATAAATATTATTATTCTTAAAGATCTTGACATTCATAAGCAGTCCTGATAGGTAATTATGGGTGGCAATCTGTTAAATACAAACAAATTTCCTATAGTAGCAATATACTAAAATTCTACACGAGTGACGGGAATTTACCATCAATGTTCACATTCCGATTCCTCCAACATGATGGACCCCAGGGGAGGATGAAGAATATTATATTCCGCTTTTGAATCCCTCCTGTGTAATACTTGCTCTTATCTTATGGGTTTGGGGACCCTTTAAATCCAGACGTTATCTCTAAAGAATGACTCCTCTGCGGCATACTAACACCTTATTACCCATTACCTGTAATAAATGAGGAGTCCGTGTAAATCCTTCACCTCTCGTCAGAGCTGAAACCACAGAGAACAAAGGACACTGGCAGAAATTAAATATTTCATTAAGAAGGTGAACGACTGCATTGATTTCTTCTCTTCCTCCATTCAGTATTCAGGTAATTAAACTTTCATGACCAGAGCTGCAGTTACCGGTCACCAACCATCGGGGGCGCTGCCTGGAGGACAGGACTCTGCAGCCACAATGGACACGGCGGGAAAATGATATTCACAGATGTTAGTGGTCAACATAAGTTGAAAATAGATTTTGTTAGTTATTGAATAACACTGGAGCTGGCTATATGAGGGCTGGCTAAAAGGGCTGTAGTAGGGCCCTCGTTGCTGCTCGTAGGTCCTATAAGGGCCCCGTGTAATGGCCCTTAACATGTTAATATTCTAGGAACTTTAAATCAATATATATAACTGTAGGACTCAATGCAACTATTGTTGGTCACCATTCAATAATTAACCAATCTTGTTAAAAAGATAATTTTAATGATACATTTTCACGTATATAATGTACACGTTTTTATTATAAAAGTACAATAAAGTACACGAATGATAAAAACGGGGAGGTATGTAGTAAATATAATAATATTGTTCTCAGACCATTGTAAGCAATCTTAGATCATTAATAATAGGTGTCATTGTCCCAGGTCTATACTTCAACTTAAAAGGCTAAAGCCGGCAAGGAGGAAGCTACTAGCAAACTAGGCGATCATCTGATTGATCCTCTTACAGGGGAAGGTGTGTATATGTCAAACTAATTTTATAACAAATATTTTTTTAACAAATTATTGCAGAAATATAACCCCTCAATTAAGCATCATAACTGTTTTAAGATAACAAGACAACCAATCCCGGTAAATCTGGACCCCTATAAACTATTCCAACAATCCGGGATCCAAAATACAGGAAGAACGTCGACATTTATTATCCAATCCCCCAATTTTATAGTGCTTGTCAAGCACGGCAGCAATTTTTATCCCCATTTTTATCATTTGTGTACTTTATTGTACTTTTATATGAAAGATGTGTACATTATATATGTCGCACCCGGGGAATGGGGTACTCGGAACCGGGTTCTGTCGACTTCTAGGGCTGCGGGGTGTCACAGTGATGTGACCCGGCTCCGTGGTCCCAGGTGCGGCAATAAAAAGGGGAATAGGAAAAGGGGAATAAAGTTTATAGAATTAGTAGTTAGTGACGCCACCTGTGGTTTGTGGCCAGTGAGGGCTACCGCTGCCGTCCAGGCCTCTGGGGATGATTAGGGTTGGCAGCCGGGATGTCGAGCCCTCCATGGGTAGGACTTGGTACCCCAGGGCAGGTGTAGAAGTGAAGAATTCGGACGCTGCTCTCAACCTCTCCAGGCAACTTCCCCTGCGGCTGGTTCGAATAATCAGTGTGCGGCTCTGCAGGCGAGCCTACGCTGTCCCAGCACCAATAAATCTCGCACGCAATTCCTGAGTTCACAGGGTACTTTACTCTTCTGCTTTGGTTTCACATAAACACAGTCACTTCACAGCAGTTTACATGCGGTCCCGGTGACCGGTCAGCAGCTGGGACGGTTTACTAAGGGCACCCCATTTCTAAGTCCTTTCGGGCCTCTCTCATCAGTCCCACGCGCATCCCCCAGACCAGTGGTCGCTGGCTTCTCTTGGATCGTCCCCTTGCTGGACTCCTAGCCCTATGTGACGGCCTTTCCATTTCGGTGCCAGGGGTTGGATTCCGGGTATACAGTCCCTTCACCCTGCCGGTTAATTTATGGCTGGGGCTTGCAGCGTCCTTCCATGTCAACATGGCCGGCTTCCCGGTGTCGGCCCGGTACCACAGTGTCCCTATTGGCTTGGGTGCACCGTGGACCCCCTCCGCTCTTCCTCAGTACTTAGCTCGGGACCCGGAAGCGCCTTTCGGTGGCACAGGCCGCCGGGTCTGGGTTCTTTCTCACAGGTGTTACAGTTTTGTTAGCTTGTTAGGTGTTTTTATTTGGGAGTCCGGTTCCTACTCCTCTCACAGCTCGAACCTGTGCTCACTGCTCGTGCCCTCCCAACTTAGTGTTCCTAGGTTTTTAATCTAGTTCCTCCACCCCCAACCTGTGTTCTCTACCTTCTCTCCACCCTCCACTCAGCTCTCCCCACTATCCCCTGCCTGACATGGAGTACTAGGCCTAGGGACTGGGGGATGTGTTAGGTGTTGGTGTGGGGTGGCCAGCTGACCTGTCCCAGCTGCTGTACCTCACCGTGGCCACCGGTCTGCAGGGGCGCCACATATACTTGAAAATTTATCATTAAAATTATCTTTTTAACAAGATTAGTTTATTATTGAATGGTGACCAACAATAGTTGCGCTGAGTCATACAGTTATATATATGTAAACTGAAAAGTTCCAGATTGCAAATCTTTCTTTCTCTTTTTTTTCTCTCTCGATAACTTTCTTTTCAATTTTTTATGTTTCCCTTCACTTTTTCTTTTTTTTTTTTCCACTTTCTATCACTTTTTTGGTCACTTTGTTTCTCTCATTTTCTTGCTTTCTGTCCTTTCTATTTTCTTTCCTTTTTCTTTTTTTTAATTCATCATTCTTTTCAATGTTTTACTCTTTCTTTCAATTTTTTGTCTCTCATCCTTTCTTATTCTTTACATGTTTTTTTTGTCTTACATTATTTTTACCTTCCCTGATTCTTTTTTGCTTTCCTTCTACCACTATTTTTGCTCTTTTTTTCCTTTCTCTTTCTTTGTTTCTTTTTTCCTCTTTCTTTCTCTTTTACTTTCTTAGTGTTTCTCTCTTTTTCATTTTTCCTCTCTATTTCTTTACTACTCTTTTTTGTCTCTCTCTTTTTTCCTTTCTCTTTCTTTGTTTTTTCTTTCCTCTTTCTTTCTTTTTTCTCTCTTCTTTGCGCTCTCTTTCTTTCTCTCTCTTCCTTTTACTTTCTTAATGTTTCTCTTTTTCTTTTTCATTTTTCTCTCTATTTCTCTTTTTTATTTATTTATTTTTCCTGTCTTTCTTGCCTTCTTTATTCTGTTCCCTTTTCTTTCTTTATTCTGTTCCCTTTTCTTTCTTTCTTTCTTTCTTTCTTTCTTTCTTTCTTTCTTTCTTTCTTTCTTTCTTTCTTTCCTCCCTCCCTCCATCCCTTCCTTCCTTTCTTCCATAGATGTAAGTAATGTGTGTCCTGGATGCTGATGCTCACTCTCGCTCTTGTGTACTGGCACAATTTCTTCCTTACTGTTCAGTATTTACACTATATAACCGATTTTTATTTTCTTCCTTATTTCCTGTGTATAATGCTTGATTTGTGAATTCCAGTGCATGCTGGGACTTTCACAAGAAGCGTCATTATGGGGCAGAGATTGCGGTCAATGATGCAGCCTCTGCCCAATCCCTAAAACGAAGTTTCAACAGTGATGCTCATTTTTGTGAGCTGGTCTTGTCCCTGCTCTGTCCCTGTGCGCTGTCATTGTGCGATGTGCACAATGACAGCGTGCTCTATTGCCGGCTCAGATCAACTTTAAGTAGACGGCAAAAGAGCAAACAGTAAGGGCACATTGTCAGAGCAACGTTCATAGATTAGCGCCACCCCAGCAAGTGATGTCACCTGTACAGGGCCGGCTCCAGGTTTTTGTGGGCCCCGGGCGAAACAGTATCAGTGGGCCCCTTTAGCACAAACCATGATACATTAATATAATATAGGAGCTGCAGGCTGTGTATATATAATATAGAGGCTCGTGGGTGGGCACTATATATAATATAGAGGATGTTCAGGGCTGTATATATAATATGGAGACTGCCAGGCTGTATATATAATATAGAGACTGCGGGTTGTATATATTATTTGGAGGCTGTGCTGGCCTGTATATAGTATTTGAAGGCTGTGCCAGGCTGTATATATTATTTGGAAGCTGTGGCAGCCCAGCAGCAGCCTCCAAATAATATATACAGCCCAGCACAACCTCCATATTATATATACAGCACAGCAGCAGCCTCCATATACCCCAGCACAGTCTCCATATACATCAGCAAAGTCTCCATATACCTCTGCAGCAGCCTCCATGTACCACAGCAGCAGCCTCCATATACCCCAGCAGCAGCCTCATAAGCCGCAATATACAGTCAGCACAGCCTCCATATACACCCAGGACAGCCTCCATATACCCCAGCAGTGCCTCTATATACCCCAGCACAGCGCCTCTATATACCCCAGCACACAGCCTCTGTATACCCCAGCACAGTGCCTCTGTATACCCCAGCACAGCGCCTCTGTATACCCCAGCACACAGCCTCTGTATACCCCAGCACACAGCCTCTGTATACCCCAGCACACAGCCTCTATATACCCCAGCACACAGCCTCTGTATACCCCAGCACACAGCCTCTGTATACCCCAGCACACAGCCTCTGTATTCCCCAGCACACAGCCTCTGTATACCACAGCACACAGCCTCTATATACCCCAGCACACAGCCTCTGTATACCCCAGCACACAGCTTCTGTATACCCCAGCACACAGCCTCTGTATACCCCAGCACACAGCCTCTGTATACCCCAGCACACAGCCTCTGTATACCCCAGCACACAGCCTCTGTATACCCCAGCACACAGCCTCTGTATACCCAGCACACAGCCTCTGTATACCCCAGCACACGGCCTCTGTATACCCCAGCACACAGCCTCTATATACCCCAGCAGCACAGCCTCTATATACCCCAGCACACAGCCTCTGTATACCCCAGAAACACAGCCCTCTGTATACCCCAGCAGCACAGCCTCTGTATACCCCAGCACACAGCCTCTATATACCCCAGCACACAGCATCTGTATACCCCAGCACACAGCCTCTGTATACCCCATCACACAGCCTCTGTATACCCCAGCACACAGCCTCTGTATACCCCAGCACACAGCCTCTGTATACCCCAGCACACAGCCTCTGTTACCCCAGCAGCACAGCCTCTGTATACCCCAGCACACAGCCTCTGTATACCCCAGCACACAGCCTCTGTATACCCCAGCACACAGCCTCTGTGTACCCCAGCAGCACAGCCTCTGTATACCCCAGCAGCACAGCCTCTGTATACCCCAGCAGCCCAGCCTCTCTATACCCCAGCACACAGCCTCTGTATACCCCAGCACACAGCCTCTGTATACCCCAGCACACAGCCTCTATATACCCCAGCACACAGCCTCTGTATACCCCAGCAGCACAGCCTCTGTATACCCCAGCAGCACTGCCCCTGTATACTCCAGCAGCACAGCCCCTATATACCCCAGCAGCACAGCCTCTGTATACACCAGCACACAGCCTCTGTATACACCAGCACACAGCCTTTGTATACACCAGCAGCACAGCCTCTGTATATCCCCAGCAGCACAGCCTCTGTATACCCCACAGCACACAGCCTCTGTATACCCCAGCACACAGCCTCTGTGTACCCCAGCACACACCGCCCTCTGTGTACCCCAGCACACAGCCTCTGTATACCCCAGCAGCACAGCCTCTGTATACCCCAACAGCACAGCCTCTCTATACCCCAGCACACAGCCTCTGTATACCCCAGACACACAGCCTCTGTATACCCCAGCACACAGCCTCTGTATACCCTAGCAGCACAGCCTCTGTATACCCCAGCAGAACAGCCTCTGTATACCCCAGCAGCACAGCCTCTGTATAGCCCAGCAGCCACAGCCTCTGTATACAACCAGCACACAGCCTCTGTATACACCAGCACACAGCCTCTGTATACCCCAGCCGCACACAGCCTCTGTATACCCCAGCAGCACAGCCTCTGTATACCCCATCACACAGCCTCTGTATACCCCATCACACAGCCTCTGTATACCCCAGCAGCACAGCCGTCTCTATACCCCAGCACACAGCCTCTGTATACCCCAGCACACAGCCTCTGTATACCCCAGCAGCACAGCCTCTGTATACCCCAGCAGCACTGCCCCTGTATACTCCAGCAGCACAGCCCCTGTATACCCCAGCAGCACAGCCTCTGTATACACCAGCACACAGCCTCTGTATACACCAGCACACAGCCTCTGTATACACCAGCAGCACAGCCTCTGTATACCCCCAGCAGTCACAGCCTCTGTATACCCAGCAGCACAGCCTCTGTATACCCCAGCACACAGCCTCTGTGTACCCCAGCACACAGCCTCTGTGTACCCCAGCACACAGCCTCTGTATACCCCAGCAGCACAGCCTCTGTATACCCCAACAGCACAGCCTCTCTATACCCCAGCACACAGCCTCTGTATACCCCAGCACACAGCCTCTGTATACCCCAGCACACAGCCTCTGTATACCCTAGCAGCACAGCCTCTGTATACCCCAGCAGCACAGCCTCTGTATACCCCAGCAGCACAGCCTCTGTATACCCCAGCAGCACAGCCTCTGTATACACCAGCACACAGCCTCTGTATACACCAACACACAGCCTCTGTATACCCCAGCAGCACAGCCTCTGTATACCCCAGCAGCACAGCCTCTGTATACCCCAGCACACAGCCTCTGTATACCCCAGCAGCACAGCCTCTGTATACCCCTGCACACAGCCTCTATATACCCCTGCACACAGCCTCTATATACCCCAGCACAGTCACAGCCTCTATATACCCCAGCACACAGCCTCTATATACCCCAGCACACAGCCTCCATGGTACATATAATCCCCATCCTGCTGCACATTGTAAAAAAAAAAACCTGATCATACTCACTTTCCATCCGCTCCCTGGGGCTGTGTCCTCCTCAGATTCTTCCCCACCACATCCTTATAACAGAAGGCTCCCGGGACTGTGGAGCTTCCTCCTTCCTGCTGGCTGCAGCAGTGTGATGAGGGCACAGTGATGACTCATGATGCTGTAGTCAGAGGAGGAGGCTCCACAGCTCCCAGGAGCCAGGACATGGCTAATCTTCACCGCATACAAATTAGCCATGTGCACTGGGAGCTCCACTGAACACTCAGCTGCTTGCTGAGGCTGGTTGTTCTCATGGTTGTCTGTACCTAATGGGCCCCTGGCTGTCAGGGCTGCCTGTCCCTGACTGCCAGTGGGCACCCCCAGCAGTTCAGGGCCCCGGCACTTGCCCAGGTACGCCGGGTGCTGACGTCGGCCCTGCACCTGTAGATTATAAAGGTCCCTGAAGATACATCTGTACATAGCGGTATATTTCTATTCAACTGTATTCTAGAGGTGAAGAAAAGCTCTGATTTTTTTTGTTCCTCTAAAACTGCTAAAAATAAGAGGACCCACTGCCGACACAGAGACAGAAAAAAGCCAAAATGTACGTGAGGAAAGAAAATCCTTCTCATAGACAGAAGAGAAAAGATAAAGATTTTTGGTAAAGTGAATCATTCTACTGTTTACAGAAAACAGAATGAGGCCAACAAAGAAAAGAGCACAGGACCTACAGTCACATGATGGAGGTCAGAGAAAAGAAAACAGGACCTACAGTCACATATGGGGGAGGTCTGAGATGTTTTGGGATGTTTTCCTGCCTCTTGCACTGGGGGTATTGACTGTGTACAAGACATCATGAAATCTGAAATATTATTATTATTATTATTATTATTATTATTTGAAGAGGATTTTGGGTGACAATGTAGTCCAGTGTCAGGAATCTGGGGGTGTCCTAGGTCAGGGGTCTCCAGCAGGACAATGACCCCAAACATCAAGAAGCACCAGAAATGGAGTAAACAAAGTGCTGGAGAGATCTGAAGAGGCAGCAATGACCGGATCTAAATCTCATTGATCCCCTGTGGAGAGATCTGAAGTGTCAGCAATGAGTCCAGATCTAAATCCCATTGATCCCCTGTGGAGAGATCTGAAGAGGCAGCAATGAGTCCGGATCTAAATCCCATTGATCCCCTGTGGAGAGATCTGAAGAGGCAGCAATGAGACCAGATCTAAATCCCATTGATCCGCTGTGGAGAGATCTGAAGAGGCAGCAATGAGTCCGGATCTAAATCCCATTGATCCGCTGTGGAGAGATCTGAAGTGTCAGCAATGAGTCCGGATCTAAATCCCATTGATCCCCTGTGGAGAGATCTGAAGAGGCAGCTATGAGACCAGATCTAAATCCCATTGATCCCCTGTGGAGAGATCTGAAGAGGCAGCAATGAGTCTGGATGTAAATCCCATTGATCCCCTGTGGAGAGATCTGAAGAGGCAGCAATGAGACCGGATCTAAATCCCATTGATCCCCTGTGGAGAGATCTGAAGAGGCAGCAATGAGACCAGATCTAAATCCCATTGATCACCTGTGGAGAGATCTGAAGAGGCAGCAATGAGACCGGATCTAAATCCCATTGATCCCCTGTGGAGAGATCTGAAGAGGCAGCAATGAGACCAGATCTAAATCCCATTGATCACCTGTGGAGAGATCTGGGGACAAGACGAGAGACCGGGAGCAGATTATAAAGAAGAGGAGAAACTCCAGGAGAAGAAGAAGCTTGTGGAGGATATAGGAGGACACTGACCGCAGGGATTGTTACAAAGGGGGAAACTAATATTAAGTGGAGGAGACAACAATTGTATATGGACCATTTTTGGGGATTTGTGTGAAATTTTGTCCAATTTGCCATTTTTCTCTATTTTTTTGTTCTAATACACAATGGAAGTAAACCTGAGTATAACAAAACATGGGGGATTGTGATAATATTCTGGGAGAAATACCTCATGTTCTGGAACAATTTTAAGGGGCGACACTTTCGTCCATGACTGTAAAAGGTGGCGATGGGTTCTCCTGTTACCCTGCAGTCTTCATTCTGGGTATACTGACAGCTATTGGTTTGGTGGTGCTGCACATCGCGGGGGACGTCCACGGTCTGCGCCAGCGGCTTCCATATTGGATCTGTTTGGGAGGATGACACTACTTCGCCTCTTGCTGTCACATTTACCATTGTTCACAGATGTTTTCTTGCTCGCTCCTCGCTCGGTGCTTCTGCAGCTTTTTTACAGGGACTATTTTTAGGAAGGTCATTAAAATGCAGATGAGGGAAATCTGATTATACGGAGGCTGCAGCGAGGACAGGTGGCTGCTCAGCCGAGGAGGGTATGTCACTTACTAAGACACGCCAGGATTTCACAAGGGTCTGGAAGCCAAAAATTAACCATTAAGATTTGTCTGATGATATCAAGTGCAGGACTGCCACTGCTGAACCCTCTATAGCTATGGATCTGAGCTGAATGTACATGAAGGCAACATGGATGCTTCTGTATGTAATATGTTTTATCACCACAGTGTCATGCCGGGGCATACGGATGACCAGCATATGGTGCAATACGGGGATGACAATGGGGTGGTACAGTAGGAAGGACCTGGCAATAGGCAAAGGGGAAAGTGGTAACCTCCTGCCACTAACCTGAGTCAGGACCCAACTCTCCCTAACATCCCTAAACGGGTCCTTTCCCCCAATCACTGTCACGTGCCTAGGACCTCACTCACCCTGAACTTACCCTAGATAGTGTGCAGGCTAGTGAGTATACTAGTCTCACATCTACTATAACACAACACAGGAAAAGGAAGATAGAAAGGGGAAAATAGACACAAAAAGGATAAATTCCAGAACTCTACAATTGCAGCAAATAACCAGAGCAGCAGAAATAACTAAAGATCAGTGAACCTGTGAGAGTGGGTACTGTAATAATAACAGGAGAGCACTAGGACCCTGTGGGTTTTGCTTGCCTGAGCTAACCAGCAGGGGCCAGGCTGGAAACCTACGTATCTGCAGGGCAGAGCTGTCTCGTGGTGAAGATGACTCACCGTTGCCGGATGCTCACGTCTCAGGCGATGATTCCCTTGTCTCAGTTCCGCGCCTGAGGCTGTGGGGCCCGGTGGTCAGATCAAAAGGGATGAAAGGATGGGGATGATTCTTGTTTGTCGTGACTCCACCTGTGGGAGTCCGGTGAATGCACCGGCGCTGCTTGGGCCTCCGGGGGATGTGCGGCAGCTTGATGGGATGCTCCCCACAGGATGAGCAGGAGTCCCCGGGGCCAGTAGCTGCGCTCGATGGAATGCGGCAGCTCAGTAGTTGCTGCGGGTTAGTCCAGGAATGATGCACGGACACATAGAGTCTTTTAGTACCTTTACTGGTGACAACAGGTACACTCGACCCGGGTGATGAAATAGACACTCATGTAGGTTCCACAGCAAGCAGTGGTGTAGGCTTCCTTGTATATACAGTTCTGGTGAGGTCTGGTGGATATGGAATCCTGCCAGACCGGGTTGCACGTTCTGGTGAGACGCGTTTCACCTGAGTTTTAAGATACCCGAGTATCCCTATGCTAAATGCCCTGGGGGTACTCGGGAATCAGGCCCCATGGGGTTAATGCTGCTGTGCCTCATCACATGGCCTGGGTGACACTTCAAATAGGGATGTATTTACAGGGGAATCTATATACAGCTCTCGTGACGCCACCTGTAGTTTCTGGTGGTGGGTCACCAGCGCCGCCACAGTGCCGCCACAGTCCGCCGGAGATGGATGGTAGTGCGGCTTAGATGGCAAAGCCCCCTACAGGTGCGGCTGTTCCTCCGGGGCAGCGTTCCTGCAAGGGAATGAAATGATGTAGGAAACTCACACACAGAAGCGAGGTCACTTTTTCCCGGGTACTTTACTGTCAGCTTCCATCGGCATCAGATATAGTTCACAGTTCAGCGTTTAGATGTTACAAGAACAGGTAGCTTAACGGGTGGCTGCAGGTTAATCCCAGGTGGTATGGTGGAACCCTTGGTGTACCTTCGTTAACTAACACGTGTCCTTTCCTCCCCGTCTTGGATAGACCTATACCCAATAGCTCCGTGTAGGTAGTACCGGTGGTCCTCTCCCTCGTGGTGAGGAAGCAGGCAGGCTACTGCGGCTGATAAACGAGCCACAGTAGCCGGTTGCCAGCTCTGGCCGGATCCTCGGGCCCGGCGTTGCCCTGGGTGGACTGGAGTATCCCCTGGAGTATGGCTGCTCCACTCTGAGGATCTCCCTCTCCTCTAGGGCCCGGACTTCGCTCGTCGGGCGCCCTCTTTCAGGACCTCCTCAAGGTCCCTTCTTCTTTCCTCTGGTTCGGTTTGAAACCGACCCAGTGTGACCTTCCACCTTGTTCCACTAAGCTCGATCTTCCTAAAACCTCTCCCTCCTCCTCCATCTAGCCAAAGGACCAGGGGCCCAGACCGAAGCCAAAAGACCTCAGACCTAAAGGCAAAGACCTTCTTATTCCCCCTAGAGGTGAATATATATCCCTCCCGGGTCACCTCCCACCGCTCAGCTAATGTGGGAGTGCTGGGAATGGGTCCCACCCACCATTCTAGGGTTCACCTGCAGCTGGAGAATTTACACCTCTTTTACGGGTGTAGTACCCCTCTGTGACGCCTGCATGCGAGGCGCCACATATAAGCAACATTCATTCTGTTTATTGCCTTTGTTTGTTAGTGTGATAAGTTTATACTCGGTGTGCCATCTCAGGGGTCCTCATCGAGCACTCTCATCCGATTTACACCCCTCCTTTCCTCAGTTAGTTTAACTCATTGTTGATATAGTGTCTAGGTAAAATTGCTTCAGATCCTGGTGTAATACACATAATTTGGGAACCTTGAGATTGGTGCAGCGATTTCAGCATTCACTGAGTGCGTATAATTCATAGAGATAGTGTCATGAGGGGATCTTGAGACTATTACATTCCATACTGAACCGTTCCTTAATCCCCATTTCAGTAAAGAAAACGTTGTTTATTTCTGCCTCTGTCTCAGTTTGTGACTCACTGGATCTTCTTAGGACCTCCAGTCATTACAAACCCACCATTGCTCGGGTTCGGCAGACCAGACCAGACTTTTTTAAAGTTGGGGTTTGCAACTGGACTTGACCCAAACTTGAACTCAAACCCCGAACTCCGAAGTTATAAAATTTTGGCTAGGGGGCTGTAAAAATAAGCAAAACAGTGGATAAACATCACCGTCATATTTACCAAGGATCGCACACTTGTTCTTCCGGGTCCGCTCATTAACTTCCTGGTTATTCACTGCACTGGCTCCAACAGCCAATCACAAACATCCACTCTCTGTAGACAAAATACAGGAAATATAAGCAATATTACCGTAAACCTGAGTTGGTTGACCGTATGACCCATATTCTGGAAATGTCTAGGGACCGGAAGATCAGTCAGTCCTGTCCGTATCATACTTTTGTGTTTCCCTATACGTGCCTTAACCTCCATCGTGGTCTCACCCACATAGAGGAGACCACATGGGCAACAAATAGTATAGACAACAAAACTGCTGTTACACGTATATCTCTTCTTTATATCGTACTTTTTCCCGGAACGGGAATGACTGAAAGACCGTCCCTTCAACATATTCCCACAACAAGCACAGCCCCGGCAAGGGAAATTACCAAGGCTGGGTGGTGCAAAAGTTGTTTGGACATCTTTTTTAGAACTCCCAATGTCTGCATGAACAAGATCGTCTTTCAGACTATGCCCCTTTCTATAAGAGATCAGGGGGAGCAGTTTAAATTCTTCCACCTCACTATGCCCCTTCATCAAGAGAGGCCAGTGCTTTTTCACCACATTCATACTTCTTTTACTAGCACCGCAATATGTGGTAACCAGTGGGATTCTTTTAGGGGGGACCACCCTAGGTTTCGGATTTAATAAATCCCCTTGACAGATCGCTAAAGCTCTAGTCTTAAATTTAACAAGGTCATGTTTCGGATATCCTCTTCTTAAAAATCTCTCTACCATCTCCTGTAACCTAATATCAATCTTAGTATCATCCGATACAATCCTACGTACCCTCAACATCTTTCGTTTACTTGGGATTGCTATGTGCCAGGTGGACCTCCCTGGCCAAGGATGTGCGTCTCAATGTGAGGAGCTCAGTGAGTTCCATTTTTACGTGGTGCTGTGGATAACCATTTCAATGAACCCTATCAGAGACATCGAGTAATGAGTCACGAGTCTATTCAAAAGCTGGAGGAGTAGTCAAACCACATCACCTGAAATTTACTCCCATTTAACTATTTACACTGCAAAGCAATTCAAAGAGACTGCAGAGCAGTCTACACATCACACTAGACCTGTCCTACTCCTTCTATGTGGCATGTTTTCTTCCTACTAGACCTGTCTGTCTCCTTCTGCATTACCCTCTGTTCCTCCTTTTAGGCCTGTCCTTCTTCTCCTTCTATATGACTCTATGCTTCTCTGACTAGTCCATCTTGTCACGATCTCCACACTGTCCTTGTCTGCAGTGTTGCTATTGTGTGGAAGTTGTCAGTCTATTTTGGTTGTGCTGGGTCTGTGCTGCAATCATCTGTGATCACTTCAGTTGATTAGTCCTCTGCTTAAGCCTGCTAACTCCTCCATCCAGTGTCAATCGTACACTTGTTGCTGCCTGTATAAGACTGATCTCTCTGTGCATGCCCCAGCCTGACTTTATTCCCTTACCTGGACCTCTTCCCTTTGCCTGTGACCTGACTACTCTTTCGCCAGCTCCCTGTAAACTGTCTGGTCTTTCTGGTTTTCCTAACCCCGTCTCGTGAATTGGATTTAGTCTCTGACTAACCCTGGTTGTACTGCGCCATTTCCTGGACCTGACCTGGGATCGTTTAACCTCCCTTTACTTTTCTGTAAGAATTAATTGTTTTTGTAAGTTACTAATCAGTAATTGTAGTCATAACTCTCCACTTCAGGGACTAGTTATTACTCTAGTGACTCACATCACTCATCTACATTACTTTGTTCTCCTCCTTCTCAACTTATCTCCTACCTTACACATAATTGATCAATCCCTGATGTTCTTGTGGCGCCCCGCAACGAGTGCGTCGCAGGAGGGTACTGCACCCCTGACTGAAGGTGCTGTATTCTCCGTCTCGGTGATGAATAGGTTTATCCCAAGGCTCCATGTACCACATGCAACATCTAGAGGCAGAGGACCAATTAGAGACCTGTTTCCTGGGCAACCGGTCCTGGTGGGAGGAGAGTGAGATGTATAGCAGTGGGGGAAGAGCAGAATAGAGTTAGAAAGTTGGAGAGACAGGAACAAGAAGTCAAGTCGTGACAGAACAGCTAACAGGGAGGGCACCAAGAGTTGGTGACCCAGAAGTGAAAGGGGCCAAGAGAACCAGTAGCGGGAAATAGACGACCCGAGCCCAGTCCAAACCCGAAGTACCGACTCCGAGGTAGTAAAGATGCTCTATCGCTGTGCCACAGAACCAGAGTGATTGAGGGCTTCATAGGAGCGCAATACACAAACTAACATCACCGCAGCTGTACCAGAAGGGGTACCCACCATTGGGGTTCAGGAACCTATCGGGAGTCGCTAGGCCAACGGCTCGGGTTGCCAATAGAAGATCCTCAGCATCCTGACCTGGTACATTAAGAGCAGCGACGAGAGAGGGACAGTCAGTATATAGAATGACACTGTGGAGCCTTGGAGGGAGACTATTCATTGCCGGAACCACCCGGTCCGTTACCTGGCAGTAAAAACTGTATTGCCTGTTAACCGTGAAAGAACTCAGTAAACACCAATTCAGAGGAGCTACGTGTCGGAGCTTTATTTCAGGACTGATACTAACTGCTTCGTTTACAGCATTCACCGAGCTGCCCTATTACACCATCGCAGCTCCTGACCCGGGGACTCCCGCTCGTCCTGTAGGGAGCGGATCCATCTTGCTGCAGCCCATCCCCCGGAGGTCCAAGCAGCGCCGGTGCCATCACCGGACCCCTACAGGTGGCGTCACGAAACAACAAACTTTATTCCCTTTTAGTATCTTACTTTTACCCTTCATTGACCACCGGGCCTCCACAGTCTCAGGCACAGAACCGTGACCACAGCTAGCGCCTGAGACCTGAGAACCCGGCTTACGGTGAGTCATTCTTAAGTTTCATCTTCCTTGCCATCACATACTTGACCCTCTCCTGGATCTGATCATACCTCACTAATGATAAGTTTAGTTTCTTCCATTCACACAGTACCTTCTTGTCTCCGTTGATGTCCTAGGACCACCACTTGTCTCCACCTCAATCTTTAAGATGCTACAGTGTGTTGAATCCCTTAACTTTCAATACCACTCTTAATCTGATGATGCTTAACCCCTTAAGGACCGAGTCACTTTGCAGCTTAATGACCGGACCATTTTTTGTAATTCTGACCACTCTCCCTTTATGAGGTAATATCTCTGGAACGCTTCAACGGATCCTAGCGATTCTGAGATTGTTTTTTCGTGACATATTGGGCTTCATGATAGTATTAAATTTAGGTCGATAATTTTTGCGTTTATTTGTGAAAAAATAAAAAATTTGGCAAAAATTTTGAAAATTTAGCAATTTTCAAATTTTTAATTTTTATTCTACTAAACCAGAGAGTTATGTGCCACAAAATAAATAATAAATAACATGTCCCACATGTCTACTTCACATCAGCACAATTTTGGAAGAAAAAAAAAAATTTGGTAGGACGTTATAAGGGTTCAAAGTTCATGAGCAATTTTTCATTTTTCCAGCAAAATTTACAAAACCAATTTTTTAGTGACCACATCACATTTGAAGTCTGTTTGAGGGGTGTACATGACAGAAAACACCCAAAAGTGACACCATTCCAAAAACTGCACCCCTCAAGCTACTCAAAACTATATTGAAGAAGATTATTAACCCTTCAGGTGCTTCACAGGAACTAAAATAAAGTTGAAGGAAAAAATGGACATTTTAATTTTTGTAACAAAAATGTTCTTTTAGCCTCAATTTTTTCATTTTCACATGGGCAACAGGATAAAATGCATCCTAAAATTTGTTGGGCAATTTCTCCTGAGTACACCGATACCTCATATATGGTCATAAACCACTGTTTGGGCGCACGGCAGGGCTCAGAAGGGAGGGAGCGCAATTTGAATTTTGGAGCCAATTTTCCGTTCAAAAAGTGAAATAGCGCTCCTTCACTTCTGAGCCCTGCCGTGCGCCCAAACAGTGGTTTATGACCACAAATAAGGTATCGGTGTACTCAGGAGAAATTGCCCAACAAATTTTGGGATGTATTTTATCCCTTTGCCCATGTGAAACTGAAAAAATATAGGCAAAAAGAATTTTTTTGTGAAAAAAAAAGTGTTTTTTTTCATTTTTATGAATGAATTTGTGAAGCATCTGTTGGTTCAAAGTGCTCACTATGCATCTAGATACCTTCCTTAGGGGGTCTAGTTTCCAAAATGGGGTCATTTGTGGGGGAGCTCCAATGTGGAGACACACGGTGGCCCTCCAAACGCGACATGGTGTCCGCTAACAATTTGAATGGAAAATGAGCTCAAATTGTTAGCGGACACCATGTCGCGTTTGGAGGGTCCCTGTGTATCTGAACATTGGAGCTCCCCCACAAGTGACCCCATTTTGGAAACTAGACCCCCGAAGGAACGTATCTAGATGCATAGTGAGTACTTTGAACCCCCATATGCTTCAGAAATTCATCCGTAAAAATGAAAAAGCACTTTTTTTTCCACAAAAAAATTATTTTTTCATTATTACGGATCAATTTGTGAAGCATCTGGGGGTTCAAAGTGCTCACTATGTACCTAGATATGTTCCTTTGGGGGTCTAGTTTCCAAAATGGGGTCACTTGTGGGGGAGCTCCAATGTGGAGACACACAGGGACCCTCCAAACGCGACATGGTGTCCGCTAACAATTTGAGCTCATTTTCCATTCAAATTGTTAGCGGACACCATGTCGCGTTTGGAGGGTCCCTGTGTATCTCCACATTGGAGCTCCCCCACAAGTGACCCCATTTTGGAAACTAGACCCAGAAGGAACGTATCTAGATGCATAGTGAGCACTTTGAACCCCCATATGCTTCAGAAATTCATCCGTAAAAATGAAAAAGCACTTTTTTTTCCACAAAAAAATTATTTTTTCATTATTACGGATCAATTTGTGAAGCATCTGGGGTTCAAAGTGCTCACTATGTACCTAGATATGTTCCTTTGGGGGTCTAGTTTCCAAAATGGGGTCACTTGTGGGGGAGCTCCAATGTGGAGACACACAGGGACCCTCCAAACGCGACATGGTGTCCGCTAACAATTTGAGCTCATTTTCCATTCAAATTGTTAGCGGACACCATGTCGCGTTTGGAGGGTCCCTGTGTATCTCCACATTGGAGCTCCCCCACAAGTGACCCCATTTTGGAAACTAGACCCCCGAAGGAACGTATCTAGATGCATAGTGAGCACTTTGAACCCCCATATGCTTCAGAAATTCATCCGTAAAAATGAAAAAGCACTTTTTTTTCCACAAAAAAATTATTTTTTCATTATTACGGATCAATTTGTGAAGCATCTGGGGGTTCAAAGTGCTCACTATGTACCTAGATATGTTCCTTTGGGGGTCTAGTTTCCAAAATAGGGTCACTTGTGGGGGAGCTCCAATGTGGAGACACACAGGGACCCTCCAAACGCGACATGGTGTCCGCTAACAATTTGAGCTCATTTTCCATTCAAATTGTTAGCGGACACCATGTCGCGTTTGGAGGGTCCCTGTGTATCTCCACATTGGAGCTCCCCCACAAGTGACCCCATTTTGGAAACTAGACCCCCGAAGGAACGTATCTAGATGCATAGTGAGCACTTTCTACCCCCAGGTGCTTCACAAATTGATCTGTAAAAATGAAAAAAGAAAATTTGTGTGGAAAAAAAAAAGTGCTTTTTCAATTTATTGATGAATTTGTGAAGCATCTGGGGGTTCAAAGTGCTCACTATGCATCTAGATATGTTCCTTAGGGGGTCTAGTTTCCGAAATGGGGTCACTTGTGGGGGAGCTCCAATGTGGAGACACACCGGGAACCTCCAAACGCGACATGGTGTCCGCTAATAATTTGAGTGGAAAATTAGCTCAATTTGTTAGCGGACCCCATGTCGCGTTTGGAGGGTCCCCGTGTGTCTCCACATTGGAGCTCCCCCACAAGTGACCCCATTTTGGAAACTAGACCCCCAAAGGAACGTATCTTTCTGCATAGTGAGCACTTTGAACCCCCAGGTGCTTTACAAATTCATCCGTAAAAATGAAAAAGCACTTTTTTTCCACAAATAACTTCTTTTTACATTATTACAGATCAATTTGTGAAGCATCTGGGGGTTCAAAGTGCTCACTATGCATCTAGATATAATCCTTTGGGGGTCTAGTTTCCAAAATGGGGTCACTTGTGGGGGAGCTCCAATGTGGAGACACACAGGGGCTCTCCATACGCAACATGGTGTCTGCTAACAATTGGAATTGTTAGCGGACACCTTGTAGGATATGAAGAGCCCCTATGTGCCTAAACATTGGAGCTCCCCCACAAGTGACCCCATTTTGGAAACTAGACCACCCAAGGAACATATCTAGATGCATAGTGAGCACTTTGAACCCCCAAGTGCTTCACAAATTGATCCGTAAAAATGAAAAAAAGAAACTTTTTGTGGAAAAAAACGTGCTTTTTCATTTTTATGGATGAATTTGTGAAGCATCTGGGAGTTCAAAGTGATCACTATGCATCTAGATACGTTCCTGTGGGGGTCTAGTTTCCAAAATGGTGTCACTTGTGGGGGAGCTCCAATGTTCAGGCACACAGGGAGGGGCTCTCCATACCCGACATGGTTTCCGCTAACAATTGGAGCTAATTTTCTATTGAAATTGTTAGCGGACACCATGTCGCATATGGAGAACCCGTGTGCCACCAGCACAAGGGCAACTGGTAGAGTTTGGGTACAGCACCAGAAAATGCCGCCTCTAATGAATGCGCTATTTTCTTGGGTGGCTGTGGGTTGAAATTTGCAGCGTGGGGGATCCACAACATTTGAGTCTCTCCACACTGAGGATTCCAGTCAGCCAGCTACCAAGTTGTACCTGGCTGGCTACAAATACAGCGAAGGCTTTTTTTTATTTCTAGAACTAATTCTAGAAGAAAAAAAAAATGACGTAGGGCTCCGCCATATTTTTGGTCCAGCCAGGTACAACTTGGCAGCTACAGACTGCCAGCAACCCCCAGCTGCCTCGTTGTACCTGGCTGCAACCAAAAATACAGCGAAGCCCATTTTTTTTTATTTCTAGAACTAATTCTAGAAAAAAAAATGACGTAGGGCTCCGCCATATTTTTGGTCCAGCCAGGTACAACTTGGCAGCTACAGACTGCCAGCAACCCCCAGCTGCCTCGTTGTACCTGGCTGCAACCAAAAATACAGCGAAGCCCATTTTTTTTTATTTCTAGAACTAATTCTAGAAAAAAAAATGACGTAGGGCTCCGCCATATTTTTGGTCCAGCCAGGTACAACTTGGCAGCTACAGACTGCCAGCAACCCCCAGCTGCCTCGTTGTACCTGGCTGCAACCAAAAATACAGCGAAGCCCATTTTTTTTTATTTCTAGAACTAATTCTAGAAAAAAAAAAATGACGTAGGGCTCCGCCATATTTTTGGCCCAGCCAGGTACAACTAGGCAGCTGGGGGCTGGAATCCTCAGCATGGAAAGGCCCAAGCGTTCTGGGCCCCCCATGCTGCGAATTGCAGCCCGCAGCCGCCCCAGAAAATGGCGCATTCATTGAAGCGCCATTTTCTGGCGCTGTACCCATGCTCTTCCAGTTGCCCTGGTGCCGGTGGCAAACTGGGTAATAAAGGGGTTAATGCCAGCTTTTCATTGGCAGCTGGCACTAAGCCCGAGATTCATAATATAGGGCCAATGTTAGACCCGCCATTAGGAATCTCTGGTAAATAGTCAGAAAATACACACATATAAAAATCTTTTTATTTGAAAAAAAAACACAAACAAAATTCGGACTCCATCTTTATTATAAAGATCCGACGTAGTCCACAACGAAGGTCCCACGACGCTCGATCGCCTCCGACGTAGTCCACAACGAAGGTCCCACGACGCTTGATCGCCTCTGCTCAATCCAGAGACTGCAGCAAGGGATCAAGTGTCCTCTTCCTACAGTCTCAGGGGTCAGAGTTATGGTGCACTGTATGACAATGATCAGTTATGCAGTGCACCATGACTATGATCCCAGAGACTATAACAAGAGGACACTTGATCCCTTGTTGCAGCCATCCATCCACCTATGCACCCATCATCCACGCACGCACATCCACGTACGCACATCCACGTGCTGACATCCACACATGCACACAACCACGCACATCCACGCATGCACACATCCACGCACGCATGCTGACATCCACGCACATCCACACACACATCCAAGTACATCCACATCCACGCACATCCACGTACGCACACATCCACGTACGCACACATCCACGCACGCACATTCACACACGCACATCCACGTACGCACATCCACGCACGCACATCCACGTACGCACATCCACGTGCGCACATCCACGTACGCACATCCACGTGCTGACATCCACGCATGCACACAACCACGCACGCACATCCACATCCACGCATTTCCACGTATGCACACATCCACACACGCATGCTGACATCCACGCACATCCACACACACATCCACGTACATCCACATCCACGCATATCCACGTACGCACACATCCACTTACATCCACATCCACGCACATCCACACACACATCCACGTACATCCACATCCACGCACATCCACGTACGCACACATCCACTTACATCCACATCCACACACACATCCACGTACATCCACATCCACGCACATCCACGTACGCACACATCCACGTACGCACACATGCACGTACGCACATCCACGCACGCACATCCACGTACGCACATCCACGCACGCACATCCACGTACGCACATCCACGTACGCACATCCACGCACACCCATCCATCCACCCATCCATCTATTCATTCATTCATTCATTCATTCATTCATTCATTCTTACCCATCGATGAGAAGGAGGAGCCCCTGAGAAGAGGAGGAGCCACACCGGAGACTGCAGAGGACTTAGAGGCCGACGGTGAAGACGCGTGCAGCCCGGAATAGGTGAGTAGGAGCAGGGGGGGGGTGAGGAGGAGCAGAGGGGTGGGTAGGAGCAGTGGGGTAGGTAGGAGCAGGGGGGAGGGAGCCCTGCAACTTGACCGGCGGGCACATGAGCCCGCCGGTAGTCACACACAAAGCAGCGGTGCGGGTGGATGGCGGGGGGGGGGGGGGGTGCCGGCCGGACACAGGGGGCAATAGCACAGGGGGGGCTGGACAGCACACAGGGGGGGCTAGACAGGACACGGGGAGGGCTGGATGGAGTGGGGACAGGACACGGGGCTCGGAGCATTAGCTGAGCCCGCCGGTAGTCACATACAAAGCAGCGGTGCGGGTGGATGGCGGGGGGGGGGTGCCGGCCGGACACAGGGGGCAATAGCACAGGGGGGCTGGACAGCACACAGGGGGGGCTAGACAGGACACGGGGAGGGCTGGATGGAGTGGGGACAGGACACGGGGCTCGGAGCATTAGCTAATGGCCGGCGGCTGCACTGCAGTGCAGCCCGCCGGCATATAAGTATGTTTGGGGGGGGGGAAAGGGGGACTAGGGGTTAACAGGGGTGCCCACACCTCTGCCCCTGACCCTTGGCTGTCACTGACAGCTTTTAGATTTGAGCTGTCACTGTTCGTTTAGGAGCAGTGACAGTTCAAAGCCATGACGAGTATACTCGTCATGATGCGGGAACTGACATCTTTTCATGACGAGTATACTCGTCATTCGTCGTTAAGGGGTTAAAATTACTTTGTTGACCACGTTGTCAACTTTGTTCAATCCAGAAATTCTGTGTCTATCCAAAATATATCCTTTTATAAAAGTCATCATTGAACTTCTACTGTCACAAACCAAGATCAGAGATGCCAGTATTAATCTTCCAACCTTTACTACTTCCCAGCAAAAGATCTTTACGTCTGTCTAGAAGACAAGTAAGAAAAACCACATCCCTCTGTTCACTCCTGAGCTCCCGGTAAAACCTCATTAACCTTCCATCAATTGGGTTCGGATGACCTGGCGTCAGTCATATTGGTCTTATTCTTCACATGTAACATATTCTACAGAACCACAAGTGACATCCGGATTCCCGGAAGGTCTCAGAAGTGCGAAATTCACCGCGAGGACGTCTGGGCACAGTGTGACTTTAATGATCTTCTTACATCTCATCCAACTCGGAGACTCTACATTTCCTCTGGTTTGAGGAAGAAAAGATTGTAAGGTGACTCGTAGGAGTCATATCCACCATTATACATTCTAAGGCTCCTTGGGAGGTCTTGAAAAGGAAGATGAGTCAACTAAACTGTATGATTCATTCCACACTTTAACAGCGGATTCTAAGAAAGATAAAATATTAACAAAGGTCAAGTTGGGATTTTAAAGTTGTAGGAAAAGTTTTATAATCAGTTGGTTTTTCCGGTTTTTAACACCCTTTTGATTTTAAGACCAAAATCAATATAGAATAAAATATCTTTATAGGGTTAAGAATACATCTCCATATAGAAAGTTGGTATTATTATTTTTAGCCTTCAGCTCGATCTTGAGCCATGACGACTTGATGGATGAATGCTCTGTAGGAAGATCGATTTTGGGCAGCCTAGTTTGGTCCACTAGGGTCTTCTCTAAACCTATGTAGGTCCACCAGCGTCTTCTCCAAGCCTAGATAGGTAGTTTTCTTCAAGTCTAGATAGGTCCACCAGGGTCTTCTCCAAGCCTAGCTTGGTCCACCAGGCTCTTCTCCAAACCTAGATAGGTCGACTAGGGTTTTCTTCAAGCCTATATAGGTCCACCAGGGTCTTCTCCAAGCCGAGATAGGTCCACAAATGTCTTCTCCAAGCTTAAATAGGTCCACCAGGGTCTTTTCCAAGCCTAGATACGTCCATCAGGATCTCTTTCAAGCCTAGATAGGTCCACCAGGGTCTTCTCTGTCTGGATAGATCTACCAGGGTCCTCTCCAAGCCTACATAGGTCCACCAAGGTCTTCTCTGTCTAGTTAGGGCCCCCAGGATTTCCTGTGCCATTATCTTGATAGTATCAAGCCATTGGGTTGCTGGTCTTCCTCTTCATCTTGTGCCTTCTATTCTTGATATCATGATGTCCTTCTCCAGTGATTGCTCTCCTCGTATGATGTGTAGATAAGTCGTATCTTGGTGATCTTCCTTCCAGTGACATGTCTGGTTGATTTATTCCAGTATTGATGTGTTTGTTCTTCTTGCCATCCATGGTATTGATAACATCATTCTCCAGCTCCACATTTCAAAGGTGTTGATTCTTCTGTATTGTTCCTTTATCATCCAGGTATGATCCCAATGGACGGTGTTTTCTTGTCCCGCCTAAACTGACGATGAAAAAACGAGCCGAAGTTTCCATGAAATAAATCATTGGTGCGTTTCATCTTCAATCTCTATGCGTTTCGGAGCATCTCCATGCGAGAAGTGTCTTCATCACCAGTGAAATGTTCCTTGATGTGAAGACCTCGTCCAGTGACTCCATTGTTGATTTGCCCATAGCTTTTCTCCTAGTGACTTCTGGTGTCATCACTGCATCTTGAGTGATCATTGATACCAGTAGGGTGAAGTCCTTTGCCACTTTCAATGTCCATCTCACATGTGTCCGGTCGTACCTGGCAGTAGTCAGTGTCTTTGTCTTCTTTGTGTTGAGTAGATTCCCATGTTGGAGCTTTCCATCTTGACCCCCCGTATTAAATCCTTCATTCCATTTACACTTGTTGTTATCAGTGTTGTATCATCTGCGTATCTTAGATTGTCCAGCCTTCCTGAAAATAGCATCTGCATATGAATTGAAGAGAATTTCGGTGCCGTTGCTGCATCTTGAGTGATCATTGATTTGAGTAGTGTGAAGTCCTTTACCACTTCCAGTTCATTACCGTCCATTCACATGTGTCCCGGTCGTACCTGGAGGTAGTCAATATATTTGGCTTCTTTGTATTGAGAAAGTTTGTAACCATAATATTATTTGAAGAGTTTGTCCAAAAGGTGGCAGATTCCGTGGCCACGGTGCCGGTCCCATGGCTGTTTCACCAAAGCTCTGCAAACCTCCTTGTACCTGCTGGAGACTTGACATGAACATTGCACCACAGTGAAATTCGTGGGAATTACTAATCAAAAGAAACACTGAAGAAGCCGGTATGTAGCTGGAGGTTCGCTGAGTTCTGGTCCAGATTATCGACCGGGCCACTGGTTAAGGGTTCTGCCAATCGTTTTTACCAACGCCAAAGATTTTTAATAGAATTCTGCAATTTTTAATTCCATCTTCAGTGCGATCTACCTAATGATCACAGGAGGGCAACTGTGGCCAACAGAGAACTTTGCTTGTTACCAGAGGGGCATTATAAATGATGATGAATTGTCTGCTACAGGGGATATTTGTAGCTGATATGGGGCAATCTATAATTAACGGAGGTCAATGTGTGGCCCCAGTCACGCACGATTGTGAGTGACTGGGGGCATGTGTACATAATTAACACAAGCCATCTAAGCTGACTATGGTGTCGGTGGATCACAAGGGGGTGATTGTGCATTATATGGTGGGCAATCTTTGGCTTCCAAGTAGACATTGGAGATTGACAGAGTGGCATTAATACTGACAGGTTGTGTTTGTCACACAGGGATAAAGCTCTCGGCACAACCCAAAGGGTAACAATGGTGATGGTAAGGAGAGGAGGCCCAGCTGTAGGGAGAGGGAAGACAGGACACCTCCTGACAATAACGTGTGTCTGTGCCCTGAGCTCCCTAACGTTCCTATACAGGTCCTTCCGCCCATCGCCATCACGTGCCTAATCCCTCGCAATTCCTCCACTTACCTTGGATAGTGCAATGGCCTATTAGCACCCTAGACTCACCACTGCTGTAATCAGACACAAGGGAAGGCAGACAGACAAAGGGACATAGACAAGAAAGGATATACACCGACATAACTTTGTCTGGACAACACCACTTGAGAACCACTGAAAGCTTCTCTGGATCCATTTCCAGACCAGTGTCTGCAATAATATATCCCAGAAAAGGCATGGAAGGCTGTTCAAAAAGGCACTTCTCGAACTTGGCGTAGGGGTGATTCTCCCTCAACCTCTGCAGAACCTGGCAGACATTTCTTCTGTGAGTAGGCAGATCGGGAGAGAAAACCAGGATGTCGTCCAGGCACACGACTACACAGGAGTAGAGAAGGTCCTGGAAGATGTCATTCACAAATTCCTGGAAGACTGCCAGGGCATTGCTAAGACCAAATGGCATTACCCGGTGCTCATAGTACCATCACAGGTGTTAAAGCCAGTTTTCCATTTGAGCTTGGGAAAGATTCTAGCACCTCGGAGATCGAGCAGGGAGAAGATTCTAGCACCTCGGAGATCGAGCTTGGAAAAGATTCTAGCACCTCTGAGATCGTGGAAGGAGAGGATTCTAGGACCTCCGAGATCGAGCTTGGAGAAGGTTCTAGCACCTCGGAGATCAATCTTGAAGAAGATTCTAGCACTTCAGAGATTGAGTTTGGAAAAGATTCTAACACCAAGGAGATCGAGCAGGGAGAAGATTCTAGCACCTCGGAGATTGAGTTTGGAGAAGATTCTAGCACCTTGGAGATCGAGCAGGGAGAAGATTCTAGCACCTCGGAGATTGAGTTTGGAGAAGATTCTAGCACCTCGGAGATCAGTCTTGAAGAAGATTCTAGCACTTCAGAGATTGAGTTTGGAAAAGATTCTAACACCTCGGAGATCGAGCAGGGAGAAGATTCTAGCACCTCGGAGATTGAGTTTGGAGAAGATTCTAGCACCTTGGAGATCGAGCAGGCAGAAGATTCTAGCACCTCGGAGATCGAGCAGGGAGAAGTTCTAGCACCTTGGAGATCGAGCAGGGAGAGGATTCTAGCACCTCCGAGATCGAGCTTGGAGTAGATTCTAGCACTCGGAGATCAACCTTGAAGAAGATTCTAGCACTTCAAAGATTGAGTTTGGAAAAGATTCTAGCACCTCGGAGATCGAGCAGGGAGAAGATTCTAGCACCTCGGGGATGTTCAAGCAACTCAGTAATCAGTGGCAGTGGATACTTATTCTTCACCATAATTTGGTTGAGACCTCTGTAGTCAATACATCGCCGAAGTGAAACGTCAAAGAAGAACCCGGTTCCGACCAGAGAGGAGGATTTCCAGATATATCTATCATTCTATGACTCGCTAGAGGACATCTCTGAGTATAAATGGATGCATTCTTCCTTCAATCTTCTCCCATTTTAAATTCCTCCAGGATCTCATCTCTCTGAATGAAAGAAAAGCCGCCATTCTTCGCCCACAACTGCTACTGTGTTTCTTAACTTTGGAAAGTTTGTGCCCCCCTCTTATTCCAGCGTCCCTGATTCTGACTAACAATGAGAATCTTATGTTTTTCTCAGTCTTTTAATTAATATAATGATCTGCCTTTGCTAAATGCTCAGGTTCTAGCACAATCATGGCTCAGCGTGGCGCCTCATTGTGGGCCGCGGGGCGCAAGTGTCAAGGAGAAGTGGCGCCCGTTCGCCTCTTATGTCATGATTGGCAATTTTCTGCGCTCCTTAAATTATTGCTGCAAGGAAATCACATCTCCAAGTATGACAAAGTCAGAGAGTGTTACAGTCACAGTCGAAATCTAATACCAGGCAGGACACAATAGAGGTGTATAGTGGGATAGCGGAGGTATAATAGAGGGGCAGGTTTAATTACCGCCCCCCCCCCTGCCTAATGCATTTCCATAAAAGTCCGAAACACATCACTTCTCCGCTGCATTAATATTGCGTTGAATGGCCGAGATCTCAATTTGCTTAAATCTCGCTGTGGCATTAATTGGAGCGGAGAAAGCTTCTCTTTGTTGAGTTCAGAAATGGATCTTAAGACCATGGAAACCCTTTCCGGAGCCTCGAGATTTAGTCCAGGGGGCCCCAAATACAAAAGCAACTGGGATTGTGGGAAAAGACGAATTGAACGACATGTGGTCCTCCTACTCTTATACAGCAGCCATTCACCCGGAGCCGGGAATTGCCGAACACATGGAGAGTATCCATACAATACAGAGATGTGCGGCACTATCTGTCCCCAAGATGACGTCTCCTGTCAACCTCGATTGGCAGACATACTGTCCTGCTCATCGTTATCGGCACCCATGAAGCTTAAGTACATAATGTGGAAAAAAATGAAAAAGAGGAATCAAGAGAAACAGCTTTTTGTAAAGATCAAAAAATAGAAAAGCCAAAAACTGCTGTGACCCCGGTATTGGCCCCTTCACATTACATCAGTATGGAAACACATTGTTCTAATCACAAATGAGAATCACCTGTGATAAATTGTCAGTGCCCTTATGACATGAATTAGCCAATGAATGATGACTTCCGTGTTTTAAAAAGCCACATGTTAGGCCCTGTTCTTTTGTCATGGGAGCTTACTGAGGACATCAGAACTACTATTACTAGCAAACACAAGATTTCCAAAGGGTATATGGCCATCTCCAAAGACCTTGGTATCCCAGTTTCAACAGAGCGCAATGTTATTAAGACGTTTGCCAAGCATGGAACTGTCAGGATCCTCCCGGGACGTGGGGGAAAGAGGAAAATTGACAAGAGCTGTCAGTGCAGAATTTCATAATACACACCTCAGCCTCTGCAGCACATATCTTAGCTGCTGAAAAACCTCCTAATACACACCTCAGCTTCTGCAAAACCCCACAATACACACCTCAGCCCCTGCAGAAAATACCTCAGCTACTGCAGAACCTCATAATACACACCTCACCTGCTGCAGAACGTCATAATACACACCTCAGCCTTTGCAGTACATACCTCAGCTGCTTAAAAACCTCATAATACACACCTCAGCCTCTGCAGAAAATACCTCACCTTCTTCAAAACCTCATAATACACACCTCAGCTGCTGCAGAACCTCATAATACACACCTCAGCCTTTGCAGAAAATACCTCACCTGCTAGAGAAACTCATAATGCACACCTCAGCCTTTGCAAAAGATACCTCAGCTGCTGTAGAACCCCATAATACACACCTCAGCTGCTGCAGAAAATAACTCACACTTAAGCAGCAGTAGAACAACATACTACACTTCAGCTGCTGCAGAACCTCATAATACACATCTCAGCCTCTGCAGAACATGCCTCAGCTGCTTTAGGACAGTTCGGCAAACTTCTTAACCCCACTCAAATCATTGGGAGGCAAAATCAAAGGCATACAATACACCTTCAAAAGCTGACAAACACAGCTCAAGCTGTTTTACAGTGGAGCCCCGCTGTTTTGACACAGCCATGAGCTTGCTAGAGTATTACTTAACAAGCTTCAGTGCTCTGTGATTGGTTGACAGTATGGCAACTAAACCAACGTCAGATTAATGTAAAAAGAAATAAATGATTGAAAAAATGGGCGTGGTCTTCGCCGTATTTTTGATTGCCAGCCAAGGTATCCCAGGCAACTGTGGGTTGTAATTCTCAGCATGATGAGGCCCAATCGTTCTGGGTCATCCACGCTAAAATTGCAGACAGCAGCGACCCCAGAAATGGCGCCTCGTTGAGAGACGTCAAAACTGTTAGTTACCCGACTCTTAATGGACGTATGCTATTTTTATCTGAATTGCTAGCAGATAATTGTAGAAGAGGTGGCTTCTCAAGGTGCTGGCCCTCTGCAATAATAAAGGTTTGTTCTTAAAGAAAAGAAAAAAGAAATAATAATAATAATAATAAAAAAATATTCTCCCATAAAATAAATAAGTAAATAATAAGATCTCTTAAATGGATGTTTTAAATTACATTGTAAGGTTCCTGGACTTCACAGCTGCTTCCGTATCTGGCACTTTTTCCAAAATTCACACCCTGCAAGTTACGCCACTGTATACTGACCTGACACTTAAGCCGGCTTCACACCACGGTTTTGTGCTGTCAGGTTGGATCCTGTTTTTTTGCAGGATCCACCGGACAGAAACTGACAGGACAGGATGTGTTGCAATTCCCGGATCCTGTGTTTTGCAGGATTCGTTTAATACTGCTGTCCATGGTGCTGTTATTTCTGCCTGTGTGTGCAGTGCTGCTCTCCATGGTGCTGAACTCTCAGCATGTCTCAGAAATGCTGCTGTCCATGGTGCTGAATGAACACGGCAGCATTTCAGAGCATGCTCTGTGCTGTACATTGGATCCGGGAAACAATCCAATTTTTTCATGGATCCGGCACCCATAGACTCCAATGTTATGCGCATCGGATCGTCCCAGATCCGGGACTGTCCGATTTTGTCTGATTTTTGCATCGGAGCCAAAAAACGATGCAGGCTCCGATTTTGTACCGAACAAAAATCAGATCAGGCACAGAAAACACAAAACCGGATGGCCAAATAGGACCGATCTGGCACCATAGGAGTACATTAAAGGCAAAACCGGATTAGGTTCTGTCCGGTTCAACCCCGACAGAACTTGATGCAGAAAAACGTGGTTTGAAGCCGGCCTTAGGTCTTTGTGCTTTCCTGCCATATCTACTGAACACAATTTGGAAAGGTGACCCTTTGTGAAGTAGGTTGGGCTACTCCAACACTATCACAAGTGCTCGGTATGTTAATAGCTGAAACGTGGCTGTTCGGATATGGCTCAGATCCAAACGTTCCCCACTATTCCATTACTGACTAAAGTGCTGCTTGCTTTTTAGCTAGATAGAGATAGATATCAGCTGCTCTTTGGATAATCTCCTCTTCTATTATAGATATTGCTCCTTTAGGATCTCGGGGTGAGTCGCGGGTTAAGCTTTATCTGTGTCTCGGTATAAATATCAGGAGTGGAATATTTCTGTTATAACCTCGGCCTCATCCGTTTACCGTTAATCCTGATAGTATTACACAAATTCTACATTTTCCAGCACTTAGCGTATAAATAGCGCTCGGCATCTCCCGGGCGGCACAGCTGGCTCTCCAGACACTCTCTCTAGACCGCGCGCTCACACAGCGGGCCCGGCCGGGGCTTAGCATTGACGGGCTGTCACCGAGGCCGGCGCGGTTGGCATGGCAATCATCCTCACATATCTGGGCCACAGACGACTCTTCTGCCTGACATTTACATTGTAATTCTAAACTCAGCTCCGTGGGCTCAGCAGGAAATTCGCACATGGGGATTTAAGAAAAACAAGTGGCTTTGCATGTAATCAGCCATTTAATGTTCCACATAAATATCCGGACGGCTGCAACATCAGGATACTGAAATATCACATAGGGCGCACGGATATTACCCTGGATAATAGATTATAGAATGGAATGTTGGGGAAATATCTGAGGTTAGGCGTCAATATTTAACGTCACAAGACACTGATCAGGATGCAAATTACTCATGATGCAAAGTAAGATTTTATGTTTCCAAAAAGGAGCTGAACCAAACTAAACCATTTTTTTCATGTCCCAAAATGCAGTGCTCCCCAATAGCTTGCAGATCTTGAACTGATGCCCGCCTCTTTGTTATGTCTGTATGTTGATTGACAGGAAAGCAGGAGTAGAAAGAGACAGAGATCTGCTACACTTCCAGTAGAGAGACAAAGACCTGCCCTTACTTTCTATTGCAAGAAAAAAACCCACCCCTGTGTCCTGTAGAGAGACAAAGTCTCAACCCTATATTCTAAAAAATGTCAAAGGTCCCCATCCCAATTTTTTGTACACAAAGATCTGCCCCCTCTTCCTGAAGTACTCAAACACCCTCCACCACTCCCTGTAGAACACTTCCTATAAGAAACCAAGACCTGCCCTCACTTCTTGTGAGAAACCAAGACCAACCCTCACTTCCTGTAGGTAGACAAAACCTGCTCTCACTTCCTGCACATAGACAAGACAAACCCTCACTTCCTGTAGTTTGACAAAATTCATCCCCCAAGTCCTGTAGCACACAAAGCCCCCTCACACCCTGTAGAACACTTCCTGTAAGAAACCAAGATCTGCTTTCACTTCCTGTAAGAAACCAAGATCTGCTTTCACTTCCTGTAGGTAGATAAGACCCGCCCTTACTTCCTGTAGGTAGATAAGACCCGCCCTTACTCCCTGTAGGTAGACAAGACCCGCCCTCACTTCCTGTAGGTAAATAAGACCGCCCTCATTTCCTGTAGGTAGATAAGACCCTCCCTCACTTCCTGTAGTTTGACAAAGAACATCTCCAATTTCGTGTAGCACATGAAGACCCTCTCCCACACCCTGTAGAACTCTTCCTGAAAGAAACCAAGGCCTGCCTTCACTTCCTGAAGGTAGTCAAGACCCGCCCTCACTTCCTGTAGGTACACAAGACCCGCCCTCACTTTCTGCAGTTAGACAAGACCCACCCTCACTTCCTGTAGTTTGACAAAGATTTCCCTCAATTTCTGTAGCATATGAAGACCCTCCCCCACACACTGTAGATGTCTTCCTGTAAGAAACCAAGGCCTGCCCTCACTTCCTGTAGATAGACAAGACCTGCCCTCACTTCCTGTAGCTAGAAAAGATCCACCCTCACTTCCTGTAGTGTAGACAAGACCTGCCTTCACTTCCTTAGTTTGACAAAGATCTCTCCAAATTCTTGTAGCACAAGAAGACCCATCCCCACTTCCTGTAGAGACAGAGATCTGGGCCCGCTTCTTACAGACAGTCCTGTCCCCATTTCCTGTAGAGAAAAGACTCACCCGCACTTCCTGTAGAGACAGAGACCTGCCCCTACTCAATGCAGACAAAGACCCACCCCCACTCACTGTAGAGACAGGGACCTGTTCCCGCTTTCTGCTGACAAAGACCCGCCGTCACTTCCTGTAGAGACAAAGACTCGACCTGCCTTCCTGTAGAGAAATATCTGCCCCCCACTTCATGTAGACAAAGAGCTGCCCATACTCCCTGTAGAGACAAAGACCTGCCCCCGCTTCCTGTAGACAAACACCCGCTCCCACTTCCGGTAGACAAAGACCTGCCCCCACTTCCTGTAGACGAACACCCGCTCCCACTTCCGGTAGACAAAGACCTGCTCCCACTTCCTGTAGAGACAGAGACCCACTCCCACTTCCTGTAATATTTCACTTCTCCTGCAGCATATTTACCAACATTTTGCAGCAAAAAACTGGGACATTTTCACCAAGGACTGCCCCTTCTCCAACAATAAATTCAATTTTGAGTAACCTTTTTATATCCCCAGTGGTTTTCAGAACTGCCTCAAGGGATTATTTTGCTGTGAAAAATTGGAAGTGAAAAAATGGCTTGGAAGGCTGTAAAAATGGGGGGGGGGGGGGAATTTGGGGGCTGCTGGACCTTCTAGTTATAGCCTAGTCTGACTATGTAGGGCACCAGTTCTTGGAAGGTCCGGCGCACAAACCCTGAATTATTGTATATTTTTTATGCTGCTATTGTATGGCCTTGTTAGTAAAAGGGTTAATCGTGCACGGACCCGTCCACCATAGGTAATTCTGTGTCTGGTATTTAACAATCTCCCCAATGAACTATTTACCTCTCGTTCCATTTTGCTGGTATAGCATAATTCTTCAGTCATTGAGGAGACTTAATTATAGATTTTTCTCTCTATCTGAAATAAATGATGGCCCCCCCCGAGGAAGAACGAGGCCGGAGCTGTCACACTTTAATTATCAGCAGTGCCACCATTGTTTTGGAATCTTCAATTATAAAGGGATTCATCACAAGTGGCTTAACCTATTAGATGCCGCTGTCAATTGGGATCACAGCATTTATAGGGAACCTGTCGGTAGGTTTTTGCTATGTAAGCTGAGGACAGCATGAAATAAGAGTTGAAAAACAACTGGTTTTGGTCTAGAAACAAGGACCAGACCTGAAAATGGCACTGGAGTCCAATACCCGAACCACTGCACTGGAGGCCACAAGCTTCATAGGAGCTGTGGCTCACACCTGGCGCATCCCCCGAAAAAGCAACCAGACAAGGGTCAGGGGACCCCACTAAGACCTGTAACTGTCGGATCAGGGCTCTGCGCGCAGAGGCGCTAAGAGGATCGCTGAGGAACACGACCAGAGAGAGGCAAAGACAGGCACACCCCCGAGGATCTCATACTTGCTGTCCCGATCTCTTAAAGACTACACAGGCCGGAGCTTATCTAAGAGAGTGTAAGATCTGTTGAAACATAAAGCTTGCTGTGAGTAAACCCGGGTACAGAGTTGCAGAACTGTGTGAGACTGTATTATTTGTGCGGCAACTGACTGTGAAGGCCACTGAGCAAGGTAATGAGGCCTAACGTTAACCCCCTGCCTGCCGGAGACTACCAATTACTCCATCCGCTGCCCTGGGGGCCCGCTCCACCCGTGGGGAGCCACTCCCTCCCAGCTGCCCATCCATTATCCCCAGAGGTTCTGTTGCAGCAACGGCTACCCATAGCCACAAAGCCAAGGGTGGCGTCATGAACAATTTTCTCTTTAAACCAGCCCATCCCCATATACTCCTCAAGAACTCTTGGATGCTTGACCTGGGGTCACAGAGCCAGGTCTCAACCCTGTGACTCCCCAGAAACATTACAGGTTCTGAGTGTCCCACGATCCTGGGGTGCATCAGCTTTTGGCGTCACGAACAGGATAAGAATGGCCTGGTAAAACCGGGTCTTGTATGCCTTAAAAGACTTTGTGAACTACTGCATGAAAGAGACTTTTAAAATGGCGACTATGATGGACTGACACCATGTGCTGGCTCAGGGGCGTGCCCAGGCCTTCCGTCATGGGATGGGTCAGAAAAAGGCACGAAAGAGCAGGCCTGCCCCGAGTGCCAGCCAAAAACTGAAGAGGCCTGTATAGCACCATGCCGACTCCATCCCAAAAAATGATTGACAACCGGAAGGGTGGGGTGAAGATGAACGACGGTAGACAGAAGAAAAAGACACGAGTTTGCTGTGTTGTGAGCGGAATGGAAAAGATGGCAGCAATGGGTCGTGAGAACCTGGCAGGCGGGAAGACTGAGGAAGGAGCAGGCGTCCCCGCAGATGAGGAGAGGAGCCTGGATCATCTGACCCGGACTTCTGGAATGCTGCATTAAAAGACCTGTCCGTGCAACTCAACCGGGCTCAAGGTTGATCTTTCAAGGCCTGGTGGAAAAATGTGCTGGTGCAGGTGGCCAAGAGGGCAGACGACCTGAAAAAGACAATGCTGTTCTGAGGAGAAGCCGAGCAAGAAAAGCCGCAGCCGACCACCTGAGACATTGCTACACAGGTGGAGGTCGAAGCCGTGCCAGTACATAGCCCGGCTCCGCAGTCTGCAGACCAGCCATCTGGGTCGGGAGTTGCAGAGTGCGAACCGAGCGATGGAGAAGCGAGTGCCCCGGTGAAGCCTGTGAAAGCTGAGGTCGGGTCAATCCATTGGGTACAACGGCAGGAAGAGCTGGCCAAACTTAAAGCTGCAGCTCAGATGAAAGAGGCCGGTGTGTAGAGCAGAACTGAGACCGACCAGATGACGGGTTACTGGGAGCAGAGACAGCACGAAGAGGAAGAGGAACGCGAACGACGCCAAGAGAGATGCAAGAATCAGAAAAGAAGATTATCTGGCACCTGTTCCAGTGGATGTACTTGCTTTATTATTGTGAAATCACAACAAATACAATAAAAGCATTTTTAGTGGGCGAGTAGCCATTGTCATTGATAAAGATTTTATCGAAACGCGTCTGATGGGGCTACTCGCCCACTAAAAAAGCTTTTATTTTATTGTATTTGTTGTGATTTCACAATAATAAAGCAAGTACGTCCACTGGAACAGGTGCCGGGCCGGCTAATCTTCTTTCCTGATTCTTGGATCCTGGGTGGTGGCCGACTGCCGATGTGCACCTGACCGGTTCTAACAACAAGCAGGAGGGGTGAGCTTTTCCCATTCCCCATTTCCTTTCTCAACTCGCCAAGAGACATAGTGGGCCGAGGAGGAGGAGAATCTTCGGGTGAAGGAGCGTGCCCAGAAGACCCCGCTACTGACCCGATACAGCGCCACCGCAGAGCGGTGGTCAACTTCCACTTAACCAACGGTTGGGGGTTCATAAAAGAACAAGGCTTCGAGGAAAAGGTTTTTATAAGCCGGCGCAATGTGGAATCATATTTGCCAAAGGGACATCTGGGTAGGGACCTTTACCCAGGCGACCAGGTGACTCACTTGGGACAGAGGGGATGGTATGCCCTGAGAGTCTACAAATCGTAGCCTCCCCGACTTGCACCTGAACTCCAGTAAAGAACTACGAAGAACTTTTGCAGAATGTAAATAGTTAATTGTCATGATGCATCGCTGCTAATAATGTGTTGTTGTAAAGTACATTGGGAATAGTTAGGTACCTGTTGCTTTAGTATAGAGCTGAATAGCAGATTCACAAGTAAAATCATGGACGGTTTGAGCAGTTGCACTTTGCTTTGCAATCCAGCGTAAGGTGCCTTGCTGAACTTTTGATTGAAACACGCTATGGACACCATGTAACCTGGAACAGAGACCTTTTTGCACTTGCTCTTTACTTTATTTCTCTACTTTTTTACAGATAGTTTGTTTTATTATGCAATGTTAAAGTACCATACCTCCCGTAAGGGAAGCTTAAGAATCCATATGTTATTTTAAATGTTTATGCATGCATACAATATAAAAATGTGAATTCTGTTACCCGGTCAGGTCGCTCGCGAATGAGCGAGTTTAACCAAGGGGGAATGTTGCACCCAACCGGTCTGGACGCCACGAGGGGTATTGCACCCAAGCCAGGGCGTGGGATTCCTGTATTTGGGAGATGGGGGATGGTAGATATGGGATCCTCAGCAAACACCCAATACATAGACCCTAGTTAGGGACGTGGGTGGACCCACTGTTGGGAAGACCCAGTCCAAGGGAGGAGAATAGGGTAGAGAACTGTGGGGGGGAGGTAGAAGGAGTAGTTGAGTTTACAGTTTGGAAGTGGAACAGAGAACAGCTAGAATGTAGAGCACCGAAAGCAAGACGTTGAGTCGAGTGAGGAGGAGAGACAAAAAAGTGGTGTGAAACGGAGAAGTAGGGGACTTGAGCAGCTGAGACTCGTCCTGGGAACAGAAAGGAAGGAGCCCTAGCGGCACCAGCAGTGCTGAAGCAGCCCATGCGCCCGTATCCGGGACTAGTGATACCAGACGGAGGGGTTTTGGTCTAGAAACAGGGACTGGACCTGAACATGGTACGGGAGTACAATACCCGAACCATTGAACCGGAGGCAATGAGCTTCATAGCTGTGGCTCACACCTGGCGCAACCCATTATTTATTTCTTGTTATTTCTTGTTTTTGTTTTTTTTCTTATTTTTTTAGCAGTTGGTGCGCTTCTCTCATTTGCTCTGTATATCTATCTTTACAGTGTGTGCATTATACATCAATGTTTCCCACAAGAAGTTGAAAGATGCAGCAAAGATTATGGAGGAAGGAACTCCAAAGGAATTTGTCTGCTTGCAACAGGGGCGCTTGATATGGTATTTCTGTGTCTCACACTGTTTCACCGGTTATGTGTGGTGTACCTTGCTCCTCCTCCTCCCTCTTAATGGCCATAGGACACCTGGTTCCTATGACAATAAGAACACTTCTCCCTGGCCCCAGGTGTTGACACTGCACTGGCGCAGGATCTTGGTGACATGTCCCAATCCTGCAGCTGCGCAGTTGGCCGCCGAACTCAGCGAGGTGGTGCCATTGGGCGCCGGCGTCCGGTCCTGATTGATGGAGTTTGATGGAGTTATGGTATTTATAGGAGCAATTGCATGAACGGTACAGAACTGATAGCAACTTTTGGAGACCTGCCACCATTACTGTTGTCCCCTGAAGTAGTGGACCCTTGCGGTCAATGAAACGGCTGTAGGGGATACATTTTAGGGGTTTTCTCCATCTCCTGTCTGGGCAGGACTTGGTAATCATGGGTATATGCAATATAGTTTGGCCTCTGTCAGGGTTTTTTTGATTCTATCCCCCACACAGTTAGGGGAAAACACGGCTGTCTCCTGGGGTAGTGCAATACGTGTATCATGGAGCAATATATGTCTTTAGCGCTATAAATATGGATATGTGTGACTATTAGGGTTTTGCCCTTTAGATATTGTTATAATTGTAAGCTGTGATAGTCCATTTCCTTATACATAACCGTGTACCTCCCATATAGGTGTACACCGTTTTTTCTTATTTTCCCCTATTGGGCCAACTAGGGATGGGCGAGTCTACTCGCAGGACTCGGTACTCTGCGAGTTTCCCAGCGATTACTCGCACAGTAACGAGTCCAATGCAAATCAATGGCAATCCTAGTTTTGTCAGAGACTCTGACAAAACTAGGATTGCCATTGACTTGCATTGGACTCGTTACTGTGCAAGTAATCGCAGGGAAACTCGCACAGTAACGAGTCCGGCTGTCTGCTCTGTGCCGAGCTCGGGTCCTGCAGGCTACCGCAGCTCCAGGCTCCTAGAGCCCGCCTGCTCTCCCTGTGCACAGACATGAATGTCTGTGCACAGAGATGATGTAGCAGAGCTGAGATTGTTCTCAGTCTGCTCAATCCCTGTGCATAGACATCTATATCTATGCACAGGGATGTAGCAGAGAGGACATCGCGTTTTGGACTACATCGGACGGAAGAGGATTTTTTAAATTAAAGTTGGAGTCCCTAATGGCTTTTTTTTTTATTTCTACTAAAAAATATTCTCTGTGTTGTGTTTTTTTTAACCCTTTATTAGAGATTCTTAGTGGCCGGGTCAAACGTGGCCTGACATTAAGAATCTCGGGCTTAATACCAGCTTGTATAACAAAGCTGGTATTAACCCCTTTATTACCCAGCGTGCCACCGCCACCAGGGCCGCTGGAAGAGCGGGGTTCAGCGCCAGAGGATGGCGCTTCAATGAACGCGCCATCTTCTGGGGCGGCTGCGGGCTGCAATTTGCAGCGGGGGGTGCCCAGAAAGCTTGGGCCTCCCTGCGCTGCGGATTCCAGCCCCCAGCTGCTTAGCTGTACCTGGCTAGACATAGAAATAGTTTTTAATGAAATTCATGAAATAATAAAAAAAAAGGGCTCCTCTATATCCTTGTGTCCGGCCAGGTACAAATAGGCACCTGGGGGTTGGGGGCAGCCCGTCGCTGCCTGCTGGATCTGGCTAGTTCCAGAAATACGGCGAAGCCCACGTCAAATTTGTTTCTGACAAATCCATAAAACAATGTAAATAAAAGGGACTGCATCTTTATTAACCCCTGGACCATGGGCGAGGGGTTAATAAAGATGCAGTCCCTTTTTTAGGATTGTTTTATTGATTTTTCAGAAAAAAAATGACGTGGACTTCGCCGTATTTCTGGAACCAGCCGGATCCAGCAGGCAGCGACGGGCTGCCCCCAACCCCCAGGTGCCTATTTGTAAGGGATTCCAAGGGATTAACAGCGCCGATCGGATCCGGGATCCGATCGGAGCTGTTAGCCTTACATCTCAGCTGATCACATCAGCTGAGATGTTGGCTGTTTGATGTGAGCACCACGCCGTCATAGGTCGGGAAGGGATTAAAGGCTTCCATTCTCTGGCTCAACAGGAGAGGTTCACATTGTTGGATTAAATATGCAACTCAGCAGTTCAGTATCGCATGATAGGCTTAGATACACTTCATCAACACTACTATGTTAAACATATTGGGCTTAGATACACCGGCACAATAGACATATCACACTCAATATGCTTAGATACCGTAGCATAAACTGCTCATATAAGAGCCCCCAATTACAGCCATTAAGGCTGACCACTTTCTGGCCTTTGGTTGCAGATGATTTAGCCGGTTCTATGACCCCACCGGTATATCCGTCACATGAATACACTCACCGCCGGGTTGTTTCAACAAGTGGGAGAGATTTCTTATAAATTAGTAATTTCTAACGGAAAAAAAAAAAATCAATCACAGATAAAGCTCCACCGGGCGAATAACAACAGCGAGAAACAGGAATAAAAGCAAACAAGAAAGACATAATGTGAAGTATGCGCTCACAATTGAAGGCAAACATTAGGAAAATCTCTAAAATTGCCAAACCCAGCCATGCATAATACAAGAGCAAAACAGCGGGAGTCTTTGTAAGTCTTCACTCTAAAAAAAAAAAAAAGTAATTTAAAAAGTAATTTTAAAAATTGATGTTGAATAGAAAATGCTAAGAACTCGGTGTAATTTCTAGTATTAAATACATTTGTAATAAGTAGGTACACAGAAAAAAAGTGCGAGCGTTGACAAACGATCAGAGCGAAGGAGGCGATTGTTCTCCTTTTCTTGCTCGGAACATATAAAATTAAAATACATGAAAATGTACATGAATTTTTCATACTAAATTAAAGTCAGTAGAACAGGCCGTATAAGCTAGTGTTGTAATATGTATAAAGGTATAAAGGTTCCTTCAAGGTATAAAATATGGCTTTCTTTATCAAACTGCTTCCTTTAAGGGGACTTGTCGCTTGTCATCAATGTGACGACACAACCTTTTTCAACCCGTGTCGTGGGTTAATGTTCTTAATTTGGCCTGACGTATTGTTCTTTTGTTTGTTAACTCGTATTTGTTAAGTCATTGTTTCTTATCAAACTGCTCGGAGCCCCCATTGTCCTAGTGTGTAGATTGCTAACGAAATGTAATTTACCCCAGCCCCCTTCTGTCTACATCATATATGCAGTTGGATTGAAATGCCAACCAATAAGAGAACAGCCTTATCCCACCAATCCTCTAAGAATACAATATACCCTGACGTGGGGGATCAGGCTATAAAAAGTACCTGGTTCAGTCACCAGTTGTTGATATGCTATGTGGCCTCAGTCTAGGGAATTTGGTCCCAGCTAGAGGATCACATCGCATCTTTCTGACTTTGGGCTAGGACTTTCGGTTCCAGCTGCCAGGATCGCATTGTGTCTTCGTACGCCTCACCCTAAAAAATATCTTCACTCTAAAAAAAAAAGTAATTTTAAAAACTGATGTTGAATAGAAAATGCTAAAATATGGTGTAATTTCTAGTATTAAATACATTTGTAATAAGTAGGTACACAGAAAAAAGTGCAAGTGTTGACAAACGATCAGAATGATGGAGGCGATTGTTCTCCTCCCCATTGTTCTGAACATATGTAATTAAAATACATAAAAATATACTCAAATATTTCATAATAAATTAAAGTCAGTAGAACAGGCTGTATAAGTTGGTGTTACAATATGTACAAAGGTTTCCTTCAAGGTATAAAACATGGTTTTCTTTTATCAACAGGATTGTGCTTCCTTGTCACTTGTCATCAATGTGATGACACAACCTTTTTCAATGCGTGTCAAGGGTTAATATTCTTAATTTGGCCAGACATATTGGTCTTTTCCTTTTTTGTCCTTTGTTTGTTAAGTCATTGTTTCTTATCAGACTGCTAGGAGCCCCCATTGTCCTAGTGTGTGGATTGCTAACAAATTGTAATTTACCTCAGCCCCCTTTTGTCTACATCATATATGCAGTTGGATTGAAATGCCAACCAATAAGAGAACAGCCTTATCCCACCAATCCTGTAAGAATACAATATACCGTGATGGATGGCGACCCTAAACAAGGGGAGGTTGACAGTAGTCCCAGAAAAGGTCCCAGCACCCCTATCTATCTGAATTCAACAAAGCCCTTGGTTAACTCCTTGAAACATAATTTACCTCAGCCACCTTCTGTCTACATCATTTAGATGAAAATTATGCAGTCAGATTGAGATGCCAACCAATAAGAGAACAGCCTTATCCCACCAATCCTGTAAGAATACATTATACCCTGATATGGAGGCTCGGGTTATAAAAAGGACCTGCTTCAGTCACCAACTGTTGATATGCTATATTGCCTCGGTATAGGGACTTCGGTCTTGGCTAGAGGATCACATTGCGTCTGCATGACTTTGGCCTGGGAATTTCTGTTCCGGCTACCAGGAGCACATCATGTCTTCATACTCCATATGGCCTCAGTCTAGGAGCTTTGGTTCCGACTAGAGAAGCACCAGAACTGGATTATATTCTGCAAGAGTTCAGCCTAGGATTCTAGGATTCGGTTGGCAGATCAGAGACTACTTAAGGAACCTCGGTTGGAACAATTTGGTCACCTGGCTACAGACTTTGCTATGCTCAGTTAGCTCCTAAGCCCTACAAAAAAGGGGTGCTGCTGGATTGGCTAGCTAGTGCCTCACAGCCAAAGATTGGGGGCACTTCTGGAATATTCACACAGACCCTTTAAGAAGTGGGGAGAATGTGGGTGCGCCCTATAAGCATGTGGACAGGAGACCTACGTGAAGAGCGCTGCACTGGGAACCACAGCAGAGACCAGAGCAGGGGACAGAGAAACCCATGGGTGGCAGCGGTGGTGATTACGTTGGCGTCTCTGCTTGTTAGAGGAGGCAGGCAAGACTTGCCGAACGACATTTGGATCATGCAGACAAACGAAGCAGGAACGCTAAAAGACACATAGTACAAGACTGTAAATTTACACTAGAACATTAGATGTATAGTGTATAGTCAGTCCATGACTGTAGCAATCAAATGGTTAATGGCAGAGTTGTATGCTATCAGCAGACAGATGGTAGATGGCAGAATACTATGGAATGGTGAAAAGCAGGCAGTAGTATAGAACAGAAAATCTGAGTACTTCTTTGCAGAAAAGATTACACATGGTTGCAGTAGCGTAGTGTGAACAGCCCCAAAGAAGAGTTTATTATACCTAAAGCAGATGAATGGTTAATGCAGATCTGAGCCCAGAGGTAAAGGATGATTCACAAGCAGGAGATCATTGTTCATTGAGATGATCAGCCAGCTGAGAGAAATGGCTGGTGAAGCAAAACTCTCAAAGCAAACAAGGTAACAGGATGAAAAACTACCCAGTCCACTGACAGCACATGCTAAGGAGGAATCGGTATAGGCTCAGTGATACATTTTCATCAACATTTTGGATCATTGTACGAGACGTGTTCTGCAACGGGAAGCGACTACATAGTAGTAATAATCCTCAGACTCAGTTCTGAGAGATGGAACAAAGCAGTAAATCTTTTTAAATATCCTATAAAGGTCAGCGGCTTAGTAATACTATGTCAGCTTACTTGAGGAGGTTGCGCCATGTTTCCCCACTTATCTCTCCTGGAAACTCTAAAGATAAACTGAATCTTCCAAAATTATTGAGCTCCGTAGGGGGATATTATTTGTGAATCTAGGGATAGTAATACTGCATGTGTGCTCTTTGAAGAGGTATTACTTGGGTACTGATTCGTAATGAGCGAGCGTTCCTGCCACTGCTCAATACTCAACTGAGCATCGGGGTGCTCGGGCTATCGCTCGTTACTCGTCGAATATCGTGTGTGCTGGAGCGCCATACAATGTATATAGACAGGGTTTATTGCCTTACAGTTCTTACAGTCCTTCTACAAGTATACCGCTGCTGCAACCTAACAAAACAAGTCCTTGTCAGGGCTAAAAGCTGGCCTTTATGTTAGTAACACTGCTGTTACCTGCATTCAGTGTAGGGATAGCTGCTGGAGTAGGGATAGCTTGGGATTAAAGGAATATAGGCAGGTTTATTGACTTACAACTTTTCTATAGTTGTACTTCTGCTGCAACCTAAAACAAAAGTAATTTTCAGGTTATATACTGTCTTTTATTCTAGTAAAACTGCTGTGACCTCCATTTAGAGTAAGGATAGCTGCTGGAGCAGGAATAGTTTTGGATTAAAGGCATATATTGCAGGGTTTGTTGCCTTGCAGTCCTATAGGTTTATTGCTGCTGCAACCTAAAACAAAAGTCATTTTCAGGTCAATATACTGTCTTTTATTCTAGTAAAACTGCTTTCACCTGCATTCAGTGTAGGGATAGCTGCTGGAGTAGGGATAGTTTGGGATTAAAGGAATATAGGCAGGTTTATTGACTTACAGTTTTTCTATAGTTGTACTCCTGCTGCAACCTAAAACAAAAGTAATTTTCAGGTTATATACTGTCTTTTATTCTAGTAAAACTGCTGTGACCTCCATTTAGAGTAAGGATAGCTGCTGGAGCAGGAATAGTTTTGGATTAAAGGCATATATTGCAGGGTTTGTTGCCTTGCAGTCCTATAGGTTTATTGCTGCTGCAACCTAAAACAAAAGTCATTTTCAGGTTATATACTGTCTTTTATTCTAGTAAAACTGCTGTGACCTCCATTTAGAGTAAGGATAGCTGCTGGAGCAGGAATAGTTTTGGATTAAAGGCATATATTGCAGGGTTTGTTGCCTTGCAGTCCTATAGGTTTATTGCTGCTGCAACCTAAAACAAAAGTCATTTTCAGGTCAATATACTGTCTTTTATTCTAGTAAAACTGCTGTTACCTGCATTCAGTGTAAGGATAGCTGCTGGAGTAGGGATAGTTTTGGATTAAAGGCACATAGGCATGGTTTTTGCCTCACAGTCCTTCTATAGTTGTACTGCTGGTGTACCCTAAACACAAAAGTCCTATTCAGAGCTAAATACTGTTCCTTATTCTAGTAAAACAGCTGTTAACTGCATTCAGTGTAGGGATAGCTTCTGGAGGAGGGATAGTTTTGGATTTGAGGTATATAAGCAGAGTTTATTGCCTTACAGTTTTTCTACAGGTATACTGCTGCAAACTAAAAACAAAAGTCCTTTTCAGTGCTAAATGCTGTCATTTAACGTGTTAAAACCACTGTTAAAACCATTCAGTGTAGGGACAGCTGCTGGAGCAGGGATAGTTTTGGATTAGAAGCATAAAGGCAGGGTTCATTGCAATACAGTCCTTCTATAGAGTATACTGCTACTGCAACCTAAAAATAAAAGTCTTTATTATTGTAACATTGCTGTTACGTACATTCATTGTAGGGATAGCTGCTGGAGAAGGGATAATTTTGGATTAGAGGCAAATATGCTGGGTTTATTGCCTTACAGACTTCTTCTCAGTACAGGTAAAATTGACAACTGAGCTGCCACCCTCTACTGGGTTGTTAAACCTTGGCTGGCAAAAAAAATGCATAGGGTTTCACTCTATTTTTAATTGCCAGTCAAGGTAAAAATAGGCAGTTGGGGACTTGTATTCTAAGCATGGTGGGGGCCCATCATTTTTGGCCCCCCTCCCACATTATAGCACAGCAGCTGACTGCCGTTCCAGAAATTGGCACATTCATTAGAAGATTGCCCTGGTGCCAGTGGCAAACTAGGTAATATGGGGTTAATGCCAGCTTTGTATTGCCAGCTGACACTAAGCCCGAGATTCATAATGTCGGGTCCAATGTTAGACCTGGCCATTTGGATTCTCTATTAAATAGTAACTAGGACACAACACACATAGTCAAATAATTTTATTATAACAAAAAACACCAACACATATCTTGACTCGATCTTTATTACTCCCACATACCCTCTACAATTCTCTCTGACGTCTTGTCATCGTGGCCGCCGAGCACAGAATGAGTTAGGGGCAAGTTTCGAACAATCTTTTGCCACCTCTACTAAGAGCTTGATGGACTTCTATTGGTTGATGTCCACATGTTAACTGGAGGAGCCTAAACCACACTTCAATTGGAGGGCATAGGAGTCTTGTCCTGGTAATATTACTTGTACATGGAAACCTAGACTGAGCCAATGTGAGGGCCTTTCTCTATGAGCTAAAACAAGCCTCAATGAACACATTTTGAACCAATGGATGTGCCCAATTTTCATGATAGTGATGTACTATTTTAATAGAGATTTACACTTACATTGGAGACGTCCTATTGGAATCTTTCAGGGTTTATGAAAGGTTAAAATTAATTGGTAGTACTATATAATAGGGAAATTACTACAAATGCCCATGACTCTATGTGGTCACTAGCTTTCCTTCCATAAATCTTCTATCATATGTGTCAAGAGAGATCACATATCAAAATATCGCAGCATATCATCAATATTTTAAGAAAACTACTAAAATATATTGCAACTAAGTGCTTTAGGGACCTTTCACTGACCAGAATATCTGTCAAATCTCCAGCTTTGTTACCAGTGGCATAACTACTGTCCTGGAGGCCCCGGTGCAAGATTCACTCAGGGGCCCCCTAGGTGAGGACCAGGGGGGTGCTAGCGGTTGCTGGCCGGGTGAGAAGCGGGGAGGGGGGGTGCTAGCGGTGCCGGCCGTGTGAGAAGCGGGAGGGGGGTGCTAGCGGTGCCGGCCGGGTGAGAAGCGGGGGGGGGGGGGGGGTGCTAGAGGTGCCGGCCGCGCGATTACCTGCTCTGCCTCCCGGCTTTTGGTGCGGTGAAAGGGCAGGCACTGCTGCGCGGCTGCAGGAAGTGACAGTGTCACTTCCAGTCCTCCCTCAGCTCCTCTTCTGGCGCTATCGCGGTCGCGGCGGGCGGCTGGAGGCACAGGCAGCAGGGTCCCCCGGGGAGCACGGGGCCCCCCCCAGGGGGCGGGCCCGGTCTCAGCCGCGACCGCTGCGACCGCGGTAGTTACGCCACTGTTTGTTACCCTTATCCAAAGAGAATTCCTTCTGAACCTCACCTTCCCTTCCTGTCATTAGTGTGCTCTTCTATGCTGAAGGGGTTAAGGACCCTTTGTCTGCAAGTTGACAATTCTCTTAGCCTCCAGTTCAGCTGCAGCTTGTGATGATCTCTCCTCTCTGCTATATCTACAAGCCCCTGGCATCACTCCATGCAGGAGTATAGAATTTGTATTCTGACCTGCGGAGGACCTCATTGCTGTTAAGCAAAGGTATTGTTTATTTAGCAACAGTGAAGTTGCTATTTGGAGCAGCTCTTGGAGCCCTGTTATATTAATAGCCTTGCAAGAGTTCACTTTGTGTTTCTTTGCTCTCCTGCCCCTTCACTGCCTTGGGCTGGACATTTAGGTGAGTCACATGCAGGAGCTTAGCAAGGTATGAGACCCAGGTATCCCCACTGTGAGGGAAAGAACATAATAGCCAATCTCTGGCACCCCCTTATCATCTGGGCAATCAGAGAATTGGCCAAGGATAAGGAAGGGTCACAGATGTCCCATAAGTTCCATTTTATTAAGGTAATCACAGTGAAGGGTGTTGTATATACAGTATATCACCAGTCCAGGCCAGCAGTATATAATAACCCTCTACTCTGTCACTGTCTAACGTTCCCCAATAACAGAAGCACAAAATGCTTCAACAAACCCAGGTAGCAAATAATGTTAAATGAGCACATGGACGTGGAGCTTGGGGATCAAGACAAAAGGACAAACCAGAATTATATTATGCCTTTAATCTCCGTAAGGGCACACTACAGTAATAACAATATTTACAGATATTACAGTCAGAAATGCTAATAAAAGGTAGTAGTACATGACAGGCATATGCAGACAAATGTAATTCAGTTGCCTGTTTCCTTGCTGTTGGTCGCCACATGGAGGCAGTGTAGAGCCACATGGTTTCCTTGTGGTTAATCCCCAACAGGTAGGGATGGGCGAATCTACTCGCTAAGACTCGTTACTCGGCGAGTAGTAAGGGACTCGCAGGACTCGGTACTCTGCGAGTTTCCCAGCGTTTACTCGCACGAGTCCAATGCAAATCAATGGCAAACGCTGACAAAACTAGGATTGCCATTGTTTGCATTAGACTCGGCTACTGTGCCAGTGATAGCAGGGAAACTCGCAAAGTAACTGCTGTTACTTTGCGAGCCGAGTCCAGCTGTCTTCTCTGTGCAGCTCCAGGGTCCTAGAGCCCGCCTGCTGCCTGATGTAGCAGTGCTGAGATTGTTCTCAGTCTGCTCATTCCCTGTGCATAGACATCTATATCTATGCACAGGGAGGAGCAGAGAGGACATTGCGTTTTGGACTACGTCGGACGGAAGAGGATTTTTTTAATTAAAGATGGAGTCCCTAATGGCTTTTTTTTTTATTTCTAATAAAAATTTTTCTCTGTGTTGTGTTTTTTTTAAAACAATTTAATAGAAATTCATGGCTTAGGGCCAGCTGATAATACAAAGCTGGCCCTAACCTCTTTATTACCCAGCGTGCCACCGCCACCAGGGCCGCTGGAAGAGCGGGGTTCAGCGCCAGAGGATGGCGCTTCAATGAACGCGCCATCTTCTGGGGCGGCTGCGGGCTGCAATTTGCAGCGGGGGGTGCCCAGAAAGCTTGGGCATCCCTGCGCTGCGGATTCCAGCCCCCAGCTGCTTAGCTATACCTGGCTAGACATAGAAATTGCGCGGAGCCCCACGCATTTTTTTTTATTATTTCATGAAATTCATGAAATAATAAAAAAAAAAGGGCTCCCCTATATTCTTGTGTCTGGCCAGGTACAAATAGGCACCTGGGGGTTGGGGGCAGCCCTTCGCTGCCTGCTGGATCCGGCTGGTTCCAGAAATACGGCGAAGCACACGTGAAATTTGTTTCTGACAAATCCATAAAACAATATAAATAAAAGGGACTGCATCTTTATTAACCCCTGGACCATGGTCCAGGGGTTAATAAAGATGCAGTCCCTTTTTTAGGATTGTTTTATTGATTTTTCAGAAAAAAAAATTACATGGGCTTCGCCGTATTTCTGGAACCAGCCGGATCCAGCAGGCAGCGACGGGCTGCCCCCAACCCCCAGGTGCCTATTTGTACCTGGCCAGACACAAGAATATAGGGGAGCCCTTTTTTTTTATTATTTCATGAATTTCATGAAATAATAAAAAAAAAATGCGTGGGGCTCCGCGCAATTTCTATGTCTAGCCAGGTACAGCTAAGCAGCTGGGGGCTGGAATCCGCAGCGCAGGGATGCCCAAGCTTTCTGGGCAACCCCCGCTGCAAATTGCAGCCCGTAGCCGCCCCAGAAGATGGCGCGTTCATTGAAGCGCCATCCTCTGGGGCTGAACCCCGCTCTTCCAGCGGCCCTGGTGGCGGTGGCACGCTGGGTAATAAAGAGGTTAGGGCCAGCTTTGTATTGTCAGCTGGCCCTAAGCCATGAATTTCTATTAAATTGTTTTAAAAAAAACACAACACAGAGAAAATTTTTTATTAGAAATAAAAAAAAAAGCCATTAGGGACTCCATCTTTAATTAAAAAAATCCTCTTACGTCCGACGCAGTCCAAAACGCGATGTCCTCTCTGCTCATCCCTGTGCATAGATAAAGATGTCTATGCACAGGGAATGAGCAGACTGAGAACAATCTCAGCTCTGCTACATCAGGCAGCAGGCGGGCTCTAGGACCCTGGAGCTGCAGCAGCCAGCACACAGAGCAGACAGGACTCTTATCTGTGCGAGTTTCCCAGCGATTACTTGCAAAGTAAACGAGTCCAATGCAAATCAATGGCAAAACTAGGATTGCTTCAGGCTGAAGCTTCCGAGACACATCTGTGATTTGTAAATCGCACACTACTCGCTATTACTCGCTTCCCCATTCATTAACATTGGACTCGCTAGACTCGCAACGAGTAGCGAGTCCTGGGCTCGGACTTGCTAGAGTCAAGCGATTCCGAGTAATTTAGGATTCGCCCATCACTACCAACAGGTAATGTGATGCGTCCCCTTGCCAGAATGGCAAAGAGCAGAAGGGGTCGGGCATTTTTATTGTCTAAGCTGCTGAACACTCTCCTGCCCATGGGCTGTCCTGTAATCCCCTCCACTATCTGCTCAGCCAAAAGTTTCCCAAAAGTTATTAAAGTTATGATGGTTCTTGTACCGTTGGATCCAGCTGGCTCCAAACTATGATTGAAACCCAAATACAGTTTGTTTAGCTGGCTGTTACTCACCAGTAGCTAGTACATATAGTAAATTCATAATTCGGAGTAGTATTCCAGAGCTCTCTTGACTGGAGCCTATGACAGAATTCCAGTTGGGTACACAGGTTCTCTGTGCCCATGTCCTCTTAGCGTGTAGCTGTGAGATACCTGTTCTTGTTCTCGTCACCTGAACGTACCATCCTCTGTACACACAACCCAGGATTCCCATCCATTTCTACGCAGAGGCTTTCCTTTCTTTAATCAACCTCATGTTTCCTATCTGCCAGATGAATATTTGCCATTGGGGCATGTTAATTAGGTGCTGAACCAGATGTATGAATACACTGTAGAACTATAGTGGGGATTTATGATTATGGAATATTGGGATATTGCTTGATTGATAGGTAAGGAGATATCCCGTATTCTTCACACGCACCTTTAGGGCTAATTTTGGGAACAGGTATTAGCCTGGAGATACCTAGTTTGAGGGACAGTTCAGGTGCATATTTTTCCTGATACCTAACAGTTATAGTCTTTCTCCGTATACTTGCCCTGTTGTGGTTGTTGTGATTAGCAACACATTCCCTGGTTCCTTAGGAGGTACATGAAACCCTCACCGGCTGATCAGGTAGTGAGGCCCGAGAAGTCATCTCCTAGTCCTGTGGTTAGGTATATTCTAGTCTGTGCAGGTGCCTTTAGTGACTGTGCAGTTGGAGTACTAGTCTGTACAGGAACCAGTTGTGGTTACAGAGAAACTGTGTTTTCCCATCCTTTGTGTGCATGATACCTCCTCTATGCCCAAGAACCCTGCTTCTTACTACACCCTACCTACGGGTCCTCTTAGGTATAGGCACCCAACATGTAAACTGATAATAATTGGCCGCCTGAAGGGCCACAACCTATTCGCTGTCAAGAGTCTATACCTTCTTAAAGAAGTCAGGGATACCAAATTAAAGAATACCTTGGGGTCCTATACAACCAGCCAGTGATTTGTTGCATTGCCAGCATTGTCTTCTAATTTGCATTTCTACCAAATCTGGGTCACTCCGGCCAAACTCTAATATTTATCAAATCTGTAATTCAGTAAAATCAGACATTTAGTTCTAAGCATTGATGTTGCCGCCCTGGGCTCAAGGCTCCTATTCCTAGCACACTCCATCTGCTGTGTAATAGGTGACCTAGATGTGACGGCCGGGATCTACAGCGGTTAATGGTGAGCAGTCATGAGACCGGATAGATCCACTCAGGAACAGCTCCAGGTAATTACAGAAAACTGGAGATAACAACTAAAAGGGAATCAAATGAATATTAACATATTTACAATGTCCCCCATCTCAGGTTATCACAGAGCATATGTGAAAACACATCCATATAACAGCTGCATTCTTGTACATAGCGACAGTATTATAGTAGTTATATTCTTGTACATAGGGGCAGTATTATAGTAGTTATATTCTTGTACATAGCGACAGTATTATAGTAGTTATATTCCTGTACATAGGGGCAGTATTATAGTAGTTATATTCTTGTACATAGGGGCAGTATTATAGTAGTTATATTCTTGTACATAGGAGCAGTATTATAGTAGATATATTCTTGTACATAGGAGCAGTATTATAGTAGTTATATTCTTGTACATAGGAGCAGTATTATAGTAGTTATATTCTTGTACATAGGAGCAGTATTATGGTAGGTATATTCTTGTACATAGGGACAGTATTATAGTAGTTATATTCTTGTATATAGGAGCAGTATTATAGTAGTTATATTCCTGTACATAGGGAGCAGTATTATAGTAGTTATATTCTTGTACATAGCGACAGTATTATAGTAGTTATATTCTTGTACATAGCGACAGTATTATAGTACTTATATTATTGTACATAGGGGCAGTATTATAGTAGTTATATTCCTGTACATAGGGGCAGTATTATAGTAGTTATATTCTTGTACATAGGGGCAGTATTATAGTAGTTATATTCTTGTACATAGGAGCAGTATTATAGTAGATATATTCTTGTACATAGGAGCAGTATTATAGTAGTTATATTCTTGTACATAGGAGCAGTATTATAGTAGTTATATTCTTGTACATAGGAGCAGTATTATAGTAGTTATAGTCTTGTATATAGGAGCAGTATTAAAGTAGATATATTCTTGCACATAGGGGCAGTATTATAGTAATTATATTCTTGTACATAGGAGCAGTATTATAGTAGTTATATTCTTGTATGTAGGGGCAGTGTTATAGTAGTTACATTATTGTATATAGGAGCAGTATTAAAGGAGATATATTCTTGCACATAGGGGCAGTATTATAGTAGTTATATTCTTGTACATAGGGAGCAGTATTATAGTAGTTATATTCTTGTATATAGGGGCAGTGTTATAGTAGTTACATTATTGTATATAGGAGCAGTATTATAGTAGTTATATTCTTGTATATAGAAGCAGTATTATAGTAATTATATTCTTGTATATAAGAGCAGTATTATAGTAGTTATATTCTTGTACATAGGGGCAGTATTATAGTAGTTATATTCTTGTACATAGGGGCAGTATTATAGTAGTTATATTCTTGTATATTGGAGCAGTATTATAGTAGTTATATTCTTGTACATTGGAGCAGTATTATAGTAGTTATATTCTTGTACATAGGAGCAGTATTATAGTAGTTATATTCTTGTACATAGGGGCAGTATTATAGTAGTTATATTCTTGTATATTGGAGCAGTATTATAGTAGTTATATTCTTGTACATAGGAGCAGTATTATAGTAGTTATATTCTTGTATATAGGAGCAGTATTATAGTAGGTATATTCTTGCACATCGTAGCAGTATTATAGTAGTTATATTCTTGTATATAGGGGCAGTATTATAGTAGTTATATTCTTGTATATAGGGGCAGTATCATAGTAGTTATATTCCTGTACATAGGAGCAGTATTATAGTAGTTATATTCTTGTATATAGGGAGCAGTATTATAGTAGTTATATTCTTGTACATAGCGACAGTATTATAGTAGTTATATTCTTGTACATAGCGACAGTATTATAGTACTTATATTATTGTACATAGGGGCAGTATTATAGTAGTTATATTCCTGTACATAGGGGCAGTATTATAGTAGTTATATTCTTGTACATAGGGGCAGTATTATAGTAGTTATATTCTTGTACATAGGAGCAGTATTATAGTAGATATATTCTTGTACATAGGAGCAGTATTATAGTAGTTATATTCTTGTACATAGGAGCAGTATTATAGTAGTTATAGTCTTGTATATAGGAGCAGTATTAAAGTAGATATATTCTTGCACATAGGGGCAGTATTATAGTAATTATATTCTTGTACATAGGAGCAGTATTATAGTAGTTATATTCTTGTATGTAGGGACAGTATTATAGTAGTTATATTCTTGTATATAGGAGCAGTATTAAAGTAGATATATATTCTTGCACATAGGGGCAGTATTATAGTAGTTATATTCTTGTACATAGGGAGCAGTATTATAGTAGTTATATTCTTGTATATAGGGGCAGTGTTATAGTAGTTACATTATTGTATATAGGAGCAGTATTATAGTAGTTATATTCTTGTATATAGAAGCAGTATTATAGTAGTTATATTCTTGTATATAAGAGCAGTATTATAGTAGTTATATTCTTGTACATAGGGGCAGTATTATAGTAGTTATATTCTTGTACATAGGGGCAGTATTATAGTAGTTATATTCTTGTATATTGGAGCAGTATTATAGTAGTTATATTCTTGTACATTGGAGCAGTATTATAGTAGTTATATTCTTGTACATAGGAGCAGTATTATAGTAGTTATATTCTTGTACATAGGAGCAGTATTATAGTAGTTATATTCTTGTACATAGGGGCAGTATTATAGTAGTTATATTCTTTTATATTGGAGCAGTATTATAGTAGTTATATTCTTGTACATAGGGGCAGTATTATAGTAGTTATATTCTTGTATATAGGGGCAGTATTATAGTAGTTATATTCTTGTACATAGGGGCAGTATTATAGTAGTTATATTCTTGTATATTGGAGCAGTATTATAGTAGTTATATTCTTGTACATTGGAGCAGTATTATAGTAGTTATATTCTTGTACATAGGAGCAGTATTATAGTAGTTATATTCTTGTATATAGGAGCAGTATTATAGTAGTTATATTCTTGCACATCGTAGCAGTATTATAGTAGTTATATTCTTGTACATAGGAGCAGTATTATAGTAGTTATATTCTTGTACATAGGAGCAGTATTATAGTAGTTATATTCTTGTACATAGGGACAGTATTATAGTAGTTATATTATTGTACATAGAAGCAGTATTATAGTAGTTATATTCTTGTACATAGGGGCAGTATTATAGTAGTTATATACTTGTATATAGGAGCCATATTATAGTAGTTATATAATTGTACATAGGAGCAGTATTATAGTACCGTATATACTCGTGTATAAGCCGACCTCCTACTTTTGCCCCCAAAACCTGGGAAAACCTATTGACTCGTGTATAAGCCGAGGGTGGACCCCAGCACAGGTATACAGCCCCCAGCAGTGTGGTATACAGGCCCCCCCCAGTGGTATACAGGACTCCCCAGTGGTAGTATTCAGCAGCCTCCCCAGTGGTATATACAGGCCCCAGCAGTATATACAGCAGCCCCAGTGGTATACAGCAGCCCCAGTATTGTGGTAAACAGCAGCCCCAGTGGTATATAGCAGCCCCAGTGGTATACAACAGCCCCAGTGGTATATAGCAGCCCCAGTGGTATTTAGCAGCCCCAGTGGTATTTAGCAGCCCCAGTTTTATACAGCAGCCCCAGTGGTGTGGTATATAGCAGCCCCAGTGGTATATAGCAGCCCCAGTGGTATACAGCAGCCCCAGTGGTATATAGCAGCCCCAGTAGTATATAGCAGCCCCAGTGGTATATAGCAGCCCCAGTGGTATATAGCAGCCCCAGTGGTATACAGCAGCCCCAGTGGTGTATAGCAGCCCCAGTGGTATACAGGCCCCCAAATGCTGGCACTCGCCCCCCCTCTGTTGTAAGGCCCCTCCCCCCACTGCTTAACTTAACATCCCCGGTCTTCTGCACCGCGCCAGTCTTCTGTGCTTCGTCCTCCATGCTCCCGTCCGGCTGCATCCGGGGTCCCCGGCCGTCGCACGATGATGTCCTCGTTACTGCGATGGCCGGGGATCCCGGATGCAGTCGGACGGGAGCATGGAGGACGGAGCACAGAAGACCGGCAGTGCAGAAGACCGGGGATGGTAAGTTAAGCAGCAGGGGGGCCCTTACAACAGAGGGGGGATGAGTGCCAGCATTTAGGAGCGTCCAAGTACTGTATTGACCCATGTATAAGCCGAGGGGGGACTTTTCAGCCCAATTTTTGGGCTGACAAACTCGGCTTATACACGAGTATATTCGGTAGTTATATTCTTGTACGTAGGGGCAGTATTATAGTAGTTATATTCTTGTACGTAGGGGCAGTATTATAGTAGTTATATTCTTGTGCATAGTGGCAGTATTATAGTAGTTATATTCTTGTATATAGGAGCCGTATTATAGTAGTTATATTATTGTACATAGGAGCAGTATTATTGTAGTTATATTCTTGTACATAGGGGCAGTATTATAGTAGTTATATTCTTGTATATAGGAGCAGTATTATAGTAGTTATATTCTTGTAGATAGGGGCAGTATTATAGTGGTTATATTCTTGTACATAGGGGGCAGTATTATAGTAGTTATATTCTTGTACATAGGAGCAGTATTATAGTAGTTATATTCTTGTGCATAGGAGCAGTATTATAGTAGTTATATTCTTGTATATAGGGGCAGTATTATAGTAGTTATATTCTTGTACATAAGGGCAGTATTATAGTAGTTATATTCTTGTATATAGGAGCAGTATTATAGTAGTTATATTCTTGTATATAGGGGCAGTATTATAGTAGTTATATTCTTGTACATAGGAGCAGTATTATAGTAGTTATATTCTTGTACATAGGGGCAGTATTATAGTAGTTATATTCTTGTACATAGGGGCAGTATTATAGTAGTTATATTCTTGTATATAGGGGCAGTATTATAGTAGTTATATTCTTGTACATAGGAGCAGTATTATAGTAGTTATATTCTTGTACATAGGAGCAGTATTATAGTAGTTGTATTCTTGTACATAGGGGCAGTATTATAGTAGTTATATTCTTGTACATAGGAGCAGTATTATAGTAGTTATATTCTTGTATATAGGGGCAGTATTATAGTAGTTATATTCTTGTACATAGGAGCAGTATTATAGTAGTTATATTTTTGTACATAGGGGCAGTATTATAGTAGTTATATTCTTGTACATAGGAGCAGTATTATAGTAGATATATTCTTGTATATATGAGCAGTATTATAGTAGTTATATTCTTGTACATAGGGGCAGTATTATAGTAGTTATATTCTTGTACATAGGAGCAGTATTATAGTAGTTATATTCTTGTATATAGGAGCAGTATTATAGTAGTTATATTCTTGTATATAGGAGCAGTATTATAGTAGTTATATTCCTGTATATAGGAGCAGTATTATAGTAGTTATATTCTTGTACATAGGAGCAGTATTATAGTAGTTATATTCTTGTATATAGGAGCAGTATTATAGTAGTTATATTCCTGTATATAGGAGCAGTATTATAGTAGTTATATTCTTGTACATAGGGGCAGTCCAGACATCCTGAATTCCTGACCACAGCGGTTAATTCCTTTTCCATGGATGTAATTACCATTTTGCTTTCCCATCTCACGACTAGTCAGTGATTTCCCCAGCCGGTGTTCAGCACACAGTATACATGGCATAGTATGTACTATGTAATCACGGCTCTTCTCCTGCAGGGACGGGTACGTCTGTAAGTGAAGGTTACATTTTCAGCATCTGTATATGGTGATAGACATTGTCCTACCCTGTAATTTAGACCTTGTATTCACTGGGTGGACTCAGCACAGAGAGAATAAAAAAATATTGAATTTTTGATTGACCGTTACCTGAATCCTGACCGCGTAACCATACAGCCATTGTCAGCACTAGCAAAATATATAGCAGTAAAAATACAGATACAGTCATGGCAGAAAGTGTTCTCACCCTTGAAAGTGTTACAGAAAATAAAGTATTGCTCCCAGAAAATGATCACCATTACCCATGTTTTATTATACACAGGTTTATTTCTTTTGTGTGTATTGGAACAACACAAAAAACAGAGAAAGGAAGGCAAATTGGACAAAATGTCACAGAAAACACCAAAAATGGTCCGGACAAAATTGTTGGCTCCTTTCCAAAATTGTGAGTAAACACCTTTGTTTCCAGCATGTGATGCTCGTTCACACTCACCTGTGACAAGTAACAGGAGTGGGCAATATGATAATCACACGTGGAACCAGATAAAAAGGGGAGAAGTTGTCTCAGTCTTTGCATTATGGGTCAGTGTGTGTCACACTAAGCCTGGAGAGCAGAAGAGGGGAAGAAAACTGACAGAGGACGTGAGAACCAAAATTGTTGAAAAATATCAACAATCTCAAGGTTACAAGACCATCTCCAGAGATCTCAATGTTCCTTTGTTCACGATGCCCAACATAATCAAGGTGTTTACAACCCATGGCACTGTAGCTGATCTCCCTGGACATGGAGGGCAGAGAAAAGATGATGAAAGGTTGTTTTCCTGTCTCTGGCACTGGGGGTCTTGACTGTGTACAAGACATCATGAAATCTGAAGACACCAGAGGATTTTGGGTGACAATGTAGAGCTTGGTGTCAGAAAGCTGGGGGCGTCCTAGGTCACGGGCTTCTCCAGCAGGACAATGACCCCAAACATCAAGAAGCCCCAGAAATGGAGGAAACAAAGTGCTGGAGAGATCTGAAGGGGCAGCAATGACCTGGATCTAAATCCCATTGATCACCTGTGGAGAGATCTGAAGAGGCAGCAATGACCTGGATCTAAATCCCATTGATCACCTGTGGAGAGATCTGAAGAGGCAGCAATGAGTCCGGATCTAAATCCCATTGATCACCTGTGGAGAGATCTGAAGGGGCAGCAATGAGACTGGTTATAAATCCCATTGATCCCCTGTGGAGAGATCTGAAGTGGCAGCAATGAGACTGGTTCTAAATCCCATTGATCCCCTGTGGAGAGATCTGAAGGGGCAGCAATGAGTCCGGATCTAAATCCCATTGATCACCTGTGGAGAGATCTGAAGGGGCAGCAATGAGTCCGGATCTAAATCCCATTGATCACCTGTGGAGAGATCTGAAGTGGCAGCAATGAGACCAGATCTAAATCCCATTGATCCCCTGTGGAGAGATCTGAAGAGGCAGCAATGACCGGATCTAAATCCCATTGATCCCCTGTGGAGAGATCTGAAATTTGGGAGAAGACTAGAGACCGGGAGCAGATTATAAAGAGGAGAAACTCCAGGAGAAGAAGAAGCTTGTGGAGGATATAGGAGGACACTGACCGCAGGGATTATTACAAAGGGGGAAAACAAATAATAACCCTAAGGGTGCCAACAATTTTGTTCCACGTTTTTGGGACTTTGCGTGAGATTCTGTCCAATTTGCCTTTTTTTTCCTGTTGCTTTTTGTGATGTTTCAATACACAAAGGAGATGATCATGTGTATAACAAAACATGGAGGATTGTGATAATATTCTGGGGGAAATATCTCATTTTCTTGAACAATTTCAAGGGGGTCGACACTTTTGGGCATGATGGTATATCTATATATCTTTATATATATATATATATATATATATATATATATATATATATATATATGTGTGTGTATTTATATATATATATACACACACAGTATATATACAGTATATAGTTTCAGGAGTTACAGTATTACTTGTCCCCATCAGTTTGACCTTCTCTAATGTCTTATATTCTCACCGCTCTCACAATAACTCATCAATGACTAATTAACCTGCACCGACGCGTTTCACAGCATCTAATCTCAGAGAAGTATATACCGTACATATATTGGATCTGTCTGAACCTTATCTCTCAGTTCACTGTCTTATTTAAGAAGCATTATGTACCATGTATAATGTATTACACAAGATATCAAGATACAGAAGATAGATGGCAGCACAGTAATGTATTTATTTCAGGATCTATCAGTCTGTCCTCCATCAGGCGCATTGGCTATCCTTTATCCTTTATCAGGGATCTCACATTGCTTTTCCTTTAACCATTGAATGCCCAGGCAGTCTCCTAACAGCTCTAGCTTATATTATATTGAAGTCTATCATTGTGTACGTATTGATTTATATTGTCATATATGTATGTCTTACATTTAGTTGCCTAGTTAAATAAAATTTCCCAGTGTAAACTTAATGGAGGTGATTCTCTAAAAGGCACAAGTTTTACTCCGCATACAGGTGTCGGGTAGTGGAGTTAATCATATTTCCAACCACTATCAGCTTTAGTTAGAACTAATGTTTCTACCACTGGATCACCAGGGAAACAATCAATGTTTCGTTCTTGAAGAAGATTGTGATAAATACCGCACCTCACATCCCCCCTGACGTCTCTAATACGTCAGAGCCACGCGATACAGTCTCATCACTTCCACCAACACATGACATTCCGCGCCCGTAGGGGTACGTAAGGTCAACACCGACACCCCCTGTCCACAGGGGCACAGAGGGTCATGGGGAGTGAGAGAGTGTGATCAGCGCAACCTCCAGTGTGGCACAACACTCGCTCACAACCCTGACAGGATGGGACACACCATTTCACTAGCTCCAGTCCTGGCAGCCCGGTAGAGCTGCCACCAGTTCCTTGTTAAGGATAAGCCTAGTCCATAAGAGGTTATATCAGGCCAGAAATCAGATCACTGTAGTGTATAATATTAACCGAGGACATTTGTGGATCGAGATAAAAGAGCAACTCAAGATTAAATTGTTTATTTAATCGCCTTCTGGGCACACTAGAGATAACAATATTTACATGATGGATATGCATATATTACAGTCAGATATGCAAACAAAGGTAGTAGGTTACAGCAAGTATACGCAATCAAATGTAAGTCAGTTACCGGTTTCTTGTTGCTGGCGTCCCAATGTAGACACTGGGTTTTCTTGGTTACTCTCAACATGTAACGCGACGTAACCTCCTTGGACAGTAAACACTGGAGGAATATGGACAGTAACTTTTAACCCCTAGGTCTCTGCCCCTGGGCTTTCCCTGTTTTCTCTTCCACTGTGATTTGAGCAGAAACATCCCCAAAACTGTGATGGGTCATACCTTCCTACTGGGGAGTCCGAGGGAAATGGTTCTGGTGCCATTGGACCCGACTGGGTACCTGCTATGCTTAGAGACCAAACATTATTTCCCTACCTGGCTTCTGCTATCCGTTCTTGGTATCTCCTCACCTCGGGGTGCTAGGAAAAATCAGAACCTAGGTCTGTGTGCAGCTTGCTTTCACAAGTTCAGGAATATAATCATTGTAGGCCTAAGATACATGGTATTTCCATAATTCCTTATGAAACCATGGCGCTAGCCAGTGTAAGATTCTGTGTGAAGCTCTAGTAGCTAAATTAAATAGGTCTATTTGAAGCTCTAGGCCCAGCATGACTTCTTTCCTGTCAGAGGACAATTGCCCTGGCTTCTTAATTCCTTTCGTCACGTCACCATTTACCAGTGGATGCAACATCCTGGTTCAGACTGCTACTTGAACAATGGACAGTAGAGGTGCATGTAGCTACCTTAAAATTGTCACCTATCTGTCAGTAAGACCATTTGGACTTGAGGGGTAAGTTCCTGAGGAGGGGGGCAGATAAATGGCTAACATGTGCAAGAAACAGATGTAACAATATCTATGACTTACAACCATAGATATCTTGGGGGTTATGATTGATTGGCATGTCTGAATATCTTCCATATTCTTCACAAAGATCAAGGTTGATAAATGTTCCCTCCACTGGACCACTAGGGTGGAAATCAATGTTTCTACTAATGAAACACCAGGAAGAAGTTTCATATTTCCACCACCGAACCACCAGGGATATAATCAGTGTTATATAACTGGACTGCAAAAATCAATGTTTCACCAGGCAGAAGACCAACGTTCTCACCATTGGTTCACCAGTTAAAATATTAATGTTTCCACCAATGGATGACCAGGAAGATGGGCAAATGATTCCAGCTCTAGGCCAGAGACAAGATCAATGTTCTTTTAATTGAACCACCAGTTAGAACCTGTACGTTTCTACCATTGGACCACCAAGGTGAAGATCAAAATTTCCACCACTGGATTACCAGGAAGATAAATGTTCTTACCATGTGAGAAGATCAATGTCATCACCACTGGACTGCCAGGGAGAAAACTAATGTTCCTACGATTAGACTGCCGTGGAGAAGATCAAAGTTTTCAATATTGTACCACCAGGATGAGGATTAAAATTTTTACCCCTGGACCACCAGGGAGAGAATCAATGTTATTAACTTCAGACTGCCTCTTAAAAGATCAATTATTCTATGATTGGATCACCAGGGAAAAGATAAAACGTTCCACTATTGGACCGCCAGGGAGATCAACATTACTGCCACTCGGGCATCTCTGGTAAGATCAGTATATCCAAAATTGGACTGCATAGCCAAATTCAAGAAGAATATGGGCTACCGAACAAAGTGATTTACCAATATGGGGGGGGGCAGAATTGGGCTTATTTCAGAACCATACCAGCTACTATTATGCAGATATGTGGATAGATATCCTATGTTAGGAATGTACAAATAGGTGGAAGACATACAAGGAATAACTGCAGAGCACTGGCAAAGTATTCTGGAAACGCTCCCTCAGATGGCGCTCAGTGAAGGAGCTAGACTATCGCAGATATATATACTACATAGAGTGTATAAAACACCCGAATTTCTTTATAAAGTAGGATGCAGGTTGGATGCTAAGTGCCCTAGATGTGCCATGGAGCCAGCAGACATAATACATATGTTGTGAAATTGTCCTAAATTATATAGTGATAGACCTGATAGATACAACATGTCATCTTGAAATACCCAGAAATCCGTCGGTGTGTTTGCTGGGATACATTGACGATCTAACAATTGACATTGATGGTAAAACAGCAGTTTCACGTTTATTATATCTTGCACAAAAAGTGATTGCGACACATTGGATCCATTCAGACCCTCCGAAAAGAAAACTATTTTTCAATAAAGTCAATAATACATTAGTCTGTGAACGATATGTATATAAAAAAAGAAGAAGAGCCTTTAACAAATTTGAACAAATATGGTCAAATTGTCCGGATGTGCCGGGATTAATGCCTGCCTCTATGCAGATGGATAGATGTTTTCATCAAATTGTCGTTAACTTTATTGTATGACTATGTGATGTGTAAAGTATTTGTGACTGTGGGTGGATAGATTTTGGGTTAGGGGTGGGGGGAGGGAAGAGTTTGGGATTGTTGTACTATACTGATGAGATGAAATGTATGTACGTTTAATTGGGAAAAAAAACTAATAAAAATGATTTGAACAAACAAAATTGGACTGCAAGGGAGAAGATCAATTTCCTAAGATTTGGCTACCACGGAGAACATCAAAGTTTCAACACTGGATCAACAAAGAGAAGACCAATACTCCACCACTGGACCACCAGGGAGATGTCATGCTTGGGAGGTAAGGGAATCAGGTAACTTGATGGTGTGATAGGCAAAGAAGGTCAGGAGAGCCTAATCTGACCCTGATGCAGGGGTCCCTGGCTCGCCCTGATCGCGGAGGTAGCTCTAATGGTGAGGAGTTCTGAGCTGCCACCTTTTACCCTAAGCTCCTGATTAACCCTAGGCTGAAGGCCCCTACCTCCACGTACGGGTCAGGGATCAGAGCTTCTTCCACGGCAATAGAACTCCAGGTGAGGCTTCACCCCAGCAGCAAGGCGTCTTTTCAGCTCAATGACCAAGAGCCAACAAACTCTATAAACGGCGTCTGACAGAGGAGAGGGAAAGCTATTTAAAGCCAGGGGGAGGGGATTCCCGGTGAGTCACACTTCAACCACTCAACCAGCAGCTAAACATAGTGAGTGCAGCAGTAGAGCATAACACAGGAGGCAAGACCTTCACACCAATTCCTCATGCAACCCTTAAAGGAAAACAACACATACAGCAGCATCGGTCAATGTCAGCACAAACTAAGCGCGTGACAGGAGATCAATGTTTCCACCACTGGGACAGCAGTGAGAAGGTCAATATTTCCAACACTGGATCACAAGGTAGAAGATCACTGTTTCCAACATTCCAACCCTTTGACAACTATAGATCAAGGGTATCTCCATTAGACTGCCAGAGAGAAGAGTAATGATTCCACTACTGGATTGCCAAAAAAAATCTTGTACATTTTTTCAGTGAATGAGGGCTGAGATTTCCAGTAATAGACCAACAGGTAGAAGATCAACGTCTTCAGAATTGGAATGCAGAGGAGAAAACGAGGGTGAGGGTCAATGTTCCCATCAGTGTTTCTTTGGATGAAGAGCAATAGGGGAGACATACTAAGACAGATATGCCACATATCTGCTCCAGTGTGTCCAACAGTTTATTGCCAGGGATTGTAGTAATTTAGCAATCACCCGGAGCATTGTTTGTATCTCTAGACCTTGAAGATGCCACTCGTGTATATTGACATCTCCAAGATGTGATAAAGTAGCACAAGAATAGATACTGACACCTCTACTGCAGGATACTGATGTAAATCTATCAAATATGCATGGGATCATGTCTCCATATATGTCCCTGAGGAACATGTGGCTTTTAATACTCTTAGGACCTTTCACCAAATGTTTAAGTTGAACTGGACACAGATGTAATAGTGGCTGCAGAGCAGAATAAATAAATATCTATATTTTAATGTTGCCTCACCATTGCCAAGATATGAGCTATCAAAGGATATGACATCCAATAAGATAATTTTAAGTCCAAATGTGTGTTATCAGAGAGTTTTCACTGGGGGAGTGTACTTCTTCTCCCTGTATGATTCTGACCAATCAGAGCAGTCAACAACTCTCAGGGGAGAGAAGAACACACCCCCACCATAGATTAGAGCAGGTTTCTCAGTGTGTGAGATGCATCATTAGAAAGAACCACTTTCAAGTAAGGTCACGGCAGTCAGTCGGGGGGAGGCGAAGCACAGTTGAGTTTAGCTGAGTCACATTACAAACCCTTTTATCAGCTCTCCTCCTCTCATAGCAAAGTTACATCTGCTGTACTGCCCCTCCCCCACACTGACTGTAGGGAGATGGAAGTGACTCACCGTTGCCGGATGCTCACGTCTCAGGCGATGCAGCACTTGTCACGGTTCCGCGCCTGAGGCTGTGGGGCCCGATGGTCAGATCAAAAGGGGATGAATGGATGGGACTAATTCTTGTTTGTCGTGACGCCACATGTGGGAGTCCGGTGAACGCACCGGCGCTGCTTGGGCCTCCGGGGGATGTGCGGCAGCTAGATGGGACGCTCCCCACAGGATGAGCAGGAGTCCCCGGGGCCAGGAGCTGCACTCGATGGAATACGGCAGCTCAGTCGTTACTGTGTATTCAGAGTTAATAGCAGTACTGAAGAAAAGCACGGACACCGGCTTCCTCTGTAACAGGTCTTTACTGTAACCGTTAGTGTGGTACAGGGTATACAGTCTGTAGGCAACGGACCGAGTGGTCCCAGCAATGACTGGTGTTCATTCTGAGCTCCGCGGTGTTCCTCCTTTGTCTAACCTTTCTATATCGTTTGCCGGTGTCACCTTAATGTACCAGTTCAGGGTGCTAGGGAGACTTCTGATCGGTTCCTTAGCTGAATTAGGCTGTAAGGTCCTGTGTCCCAGTGGTGAGCCCCTGCTGGTAAGACAACTTGGTTGCGGCAGTAGTGAGGGGCTCCTAAGAGCGGTTCCTTCACTCCAGTTTGCTGAGCAGCGATGGACGTCTGCTCGCCTCGGAACAGGTAATCCGGTGGTTTTGGGCACGGGTATGTTTGAGCCTGTTCGGTAGCTTCCCGTGTTCCGGTCTGGGTCACCGCTTAATGGTGCCAGCCAATAAGTTAGTTTTCAGGGCTGCACGGCACTGTGCAGAGCCCTGCTGCTCCTTCTCCTCCGTTACTTCAGCTTCTTCTCCTAAGTTACCAACTTCCCCCACACACACTACTCCTTTCACTCCTCCCACCAGGACCTAATTGGCCCTCTAACTCTAGTGTTTTGAGCGGTGTATGGAGCTCTGAGTTTAACCATGTCATCACCGAGACAGAAGATATTACATCTTCAGTCAGGGATGCAATACCTTCCTGTGACGCACTAGTTGCGGGGCGCCACAGAAGCTCAAGGTGTCAGTAATCAAAGTTATGTCTGCTGTGCTCACAGAAACTTATACTCACTCTGCAGTGAGATAACATCAGGGTGTAATTATATATTACATAGCTGTAGCCTGTTATGGGCAATTGTGGGAGTGTTCTTTTTCACCTGAGTATTTCTGCCTGCTTATGATTGGGCAACACCATACAAGGAGAAGAAGTACACACCCTCAGTGAAAACTGTCTGATAAGGCTGGTTTCACACTGCGGTCAGATCAGGTCAGGTCAGGTCAGGTTTTGTGTTTCAAAACCAGGAGTGACTCCAAAACCTAGAACAGGTGTCACACTTTCAATTATACTTTTTCTCTGCAAGGTCCTCTCCTGGTTTTGAAGCACAAAACCTGACCTGACCTGACCTGACCTGATCTGACCGCAGCGTGAAACCAGCCTAACACTGACTCAGACAACGAAAATTAGATAATTGTCTCATTAGGTGCCAAATACTTTGCTAATTAATTGGTCTACAATGAAGAGATTATTATGCTCTGCATTTGGTGAAAAGTCCTATTTATTATTATGTGATGTTCTATAGCAGTTGAGTTATGTATTATGAGGTTCTGCTTCAGCTGAGGTGTGTATTTTGAGGTTCTGTGACCATTAGGGTACCTTTACACACGGCTACATTTGTAGCTTGTCACCAGGTAACTTACTGGTTGCAGTGAAATCATGGATACATGGTTCTATCTTGTTGCTGTGTACAAATGGAATCATGTATCCATGATTTCACTGCAACCTGTAAGTTACCTGGTGACAAGCTACAAATGTAGCTGTGTGTAAAGGTACCCTCAAGGTATATATTTTAAGATATGGCAGCAGCTGCGGTGTATATTATGAAGTTATATTGTGTCTGAATTGTATTTTGAGGTTCTGCAGCAGCTGGAGTGTACATTTTATCAGGTTCTGCAGTGGCTAAGGTATATACTGTGAAGTTCTGCAGTGGTGGCTGAAGTGTATATTGAGGTTCTGCAGAAGCTGAGAGGTGTTTTGCTGCAGCCATGCATATTGTCTCTTTAGAGAGGAAGAGAACTGTAAATCTAGTGCCACCTATTGGAAGTAGCAATCCTAAAAGTCAATACCGACCCTTTAATGAGCCTTGTCATATGACATAGAATAAAAGCCAAACCAGGATCTCAATTTGTAGGCATGGTGGTTCAGGATATTGCCCTTCTTCACTGCAAAGCATGGAATCTGATTTAGCTAGGTGAGAGGTTTCTGACTGGGGTCTAAGGGTATTGTTTCTCCTTGTGGAGAGTGACCTGTCTGACATACCAGTGTAAGGATGCTTAAATGCCATGCACTGCTGAAAGTAAATGGAGGGACAACGCCCCGAAACACATGCGTAAAAATTGAGATTCTGGTTTGGCTTTTATCCTAAGTCATATGGCAAGGCTCATTACAGGGTCAATATAGACTTTTAGGATTGCTACTTCCAATAGGTGGCACTAGAGTTCAAGTCCTCTTACTCTCTAAAGAGGTAACTTGCATAGCTGCAGCTGCTGCAAAACTTTTAGTATTAGTATTAGTATTTAGTATTAGTATTTAGTATTAAAACTATTAGTATTTGGGATGGATGAAGGCTGCGTTGACTTCCTCCGGAGCAGGACAGCTTCACAGTTAAACGTGGTCACTCCCCTGGATTACATTTATATGTCGATGCAGTGAGGTTCTACTGAAATTTATCACTGAATCAAAACCTCACGATCAATATTTCCTCGTGTTACCGAGTCCCGAGCAAGAAAAATCATTTGACGGGTGGATTGGATCTTGTAATTGAATCTCGGAGTCTTGTAGCTGAATCTGCTTGAACAAGCAGAGGGCGGCCCTTCAAGGTCCCCTCGCAAATGAAATGTGCGCTCTGCGAGAGGCCGACAGTCGGGTTCATTGATCTCTCTGTACGGAATGTTCTATTACACAGCAGGTTTTATGTTTTATCATTTTCTTCTTTGACATTCAGTTGTAGCGCCCCCTACCATTCACACCATGCACCACACCATGGACACAGTAATGACTTTTTCTACCATTTCCAAGTTTCTTTCAGATTTTTGGATTCCAGCTCTAGGAGGAAAGAGGGATATATACTGGCTGTTCAATCAAGTGATATCCCAATAATCCATAATCAATTATAAGCCAATTAGTCCATCTGTTTCTGTCAGCATTGACAAGCTCATGGCCCCCTCCCTCAGGAATTCCTACAGATGGCTAGGTGTCATTTGTTGATTAAGACACACAGGAGGTTCTTTGTACCTGTAGCCATATCCTGGGACAACAAAAGAAGCTCCATAGCAAATGGAGCTAGCTAATAGATGAGTACTAAACCCCCCACCCCCGAGTCGGTAGGTAAAGGTGGAGCACTAACTTCATTTGCAAGGGGACTTCACAGGATACTGCTAGACATCCAGCAACCAGGACGAGAAATATTAATATTACACTACACATAACTCCCATAAATATGACGATCCTAATTTCGACACCCGTAGAGGTATACGATCGTAAAGCATATTTACGCTTAACTGTGCGAAACTCCTAACTACCCCAAAAGTAATATTGGCCAGTGGGACGACTGCAGATATGTCATGTGTCCTACCAATGGAAAATGAAAATCATAACCAAAAATATGAGAGCATTATCTTCCACCTCCCAGGCACAGTTATGAAACAGGCTGCAGTCCATAGCCATCTTTAGGTATGGAAAAAGACATGAGGTCACTGGAGGAGGTCGGTGGGTGGGGCGGAGGTTGGCAAAAAACCCCTGCCACATCTCATCAGTGTATTACTTTGATGAGGACCCCAGTAGACAGGTACGCAGCACCCAACACGGACCAAGGGTATATGTTCTTACCCCTATGGCAGCGCACGTCCCTCCAATTGAGTCATCATGGAGTTCAGTATTAGATTCCAATGCAAGACAGCACTCCACACAACAGATATGTTCCAAAAGTGAAGTTCTTTACTCCACTATCTTACAGTGCAATGTTACGGTCCACCATGCTTGACAAAGACCCAATAATACATCAAGTGTCAGAGTATACCTAAGGGTACTCAGTGGCTCGATACTGCCTCCGTGTGGCCACCAGCAGCAAGGACGCAGTTAATGGAACTATATTTGTCTATCTGTATGGACCCATTTATCTTTTATTTGCATAACTGACTGTAACATCTGTAATATCTGTATAACTCGTCTGTATATAAATATTGGTTTGTGAGTAAATCTAGAATTTAATCTTGGGTTGCTCTTTTAACTCGATCACGACAGCCCACGTCCGTGTGCTCATTTGACATTATATGCTACTTGGGTTGATTTCTGGCCCTGACATAATCCCGATCATGGACCGGACTTATATTGAACAAGAAACTGATGGCAGCATCTGGTGCTTGTGTTAATCAGGACCTATCAGTGACGGGGTGGCGGGACCTATCAGTGACGGGGTGCCGGTTATTATATGCACTTCTGGCCTGGGACTGGAAGGCATATTTCACTCTCACTGGGGGTGCCTTAATAAACCAGCACTTACAGAGAAGCTGCGATCTCTCCCTATTCCTCAGTCACTTCCCTGAATGTCCTGAGTATAAGGGGGGTGCTAGAGAGCTGCAAGGCCTGGTGGCAAATTCGTTACCAGAGCTGTGTTACATTTTGGGTCCAAGGTTACAAACACGCAATGACTGTGGCTGCTTTGGGGCTCATTCAGACCCAGGAAAAAAGTTGCTGCATAAAACTAGTCTACAAATCCATATTATTCTCAAAGACGGACTAGATTGTGGGTACTTAGGAGCAGACAATCATCAAAAAAACTCACCTTATGCAGCCACAAGAATCTATCAACTAATGCACTTGGCAGGATGCAGCTAGACTCCATTAAGTAGTGGCAAACACAGGTGCTAAATATCAATATAATCACTCTCAACAAGCCAATACATGGGGGAGGTGACTGACGGCATTTACTATGCACACAGATAATGTTTGCATACATAGGGCGTCATTCACACTGATACCTATGGTGCAGTGCCCGTATGAAGCTGACCCGCCCCAGGGCCATGGGGTACCCGTTTCCAGGAGTTGGGGATGTCATGGGGCCTGTTACCTGTTCCCGTGGCCCTGATGGTCGCTGAAAACAGTCAATAAAAAGAAAATAAAAGTGTCTCGTGACGCCACCCATGGCTCCAGTAATGTTATCGTCGCTGCGGGACAGTCCTCCGGGGCGATGATAGAGCAGCAAGATGGTTACGCTCCCCGTATCCGTAGGCACCGCTAGATCCGCTGCGTTTCCCTGGCTCTGCTGGGTGCTGTGCCTCAAGTGCTGCGCCAGGAGACTTGAAATCTCCCTGGCCTCCGGTCTTTACTGCTGGGCTGACTGGACCTGTGCAGTCTTGGACTCTGGTATTTGGGCTGTCAACGTAGCTCTCCTGGGGCGAACCGCCACGGCGCTGCTTCCCCTTGCTAACTCTCCTTGCCTCCGACCCTCACTCTTCGGTCCCTCACACTGGCTAGGCTTCTCCTTTGGCACGGGCCTAGCGTGGCACAGTTCACCATGTGTCTTCCTCATTACTGCTCTGTACTAAACTTCCTAACTCCGCCCCCGGGCCTGAATTTATAGGGGACCTTGCCTGAAGTCGGCAAGTAGAGCTCCCTCTTCAGGTCTGGGTTGGAAGGTGTTGTGTGTAAGCTTACCTGATGTGGAAATCCTTCCCTGCCCCAGGTGTCCTGTGGCAACCGAACCGTGGAGTGGGGTGCCACACTACCAGCTGATCCTGTCCAGGCTACTGAACCAGGCAGGCAGCCAGGTACGATGCCTCTGCACCACTAAATGAATGAGGCACCCAGGGGTCCAGCTGCACCCCGCAAAATAATAAAAAAGTGCAAAAAAAATGTATTCATTCTTTTGAGTATATGGATAGGAACTCGTAAGCATGAGGAGCCTTGACATGGATTACAAGCTTAAATGTTCTGGCCATAATGTCCATCAATACCTCATTAAAACATTTTGTATAAAAACATTTTTTGCACTTTTTATCATTTTGCATCAGCCCCTGGGTGTGTCATTCATTTGGTTGTGCAGAGGTATCGACCAGCATATCTGTATAATGCATCGGGTAGTGATTGGTTTAGTGTGCCCTTACAGCGATTAAATATATAATGTTATCCTCGGTTGCTCTTTTATCTCAATAGATGAATTCCCATGTCTGTGTTCTTGGTTTAATATTATACGCTATCTGTACTGGTTTCTGGCCCGATAAAACCCGTTAACAGACAGGGTTTATATCTAACGAGGAACCGGTGACAGCTCTACCCGGCTGGCATGTGGATCACCCTCTCCCACTCTCCGTGCCTCCCTGTGCCTGTGTGGACAGGGGATGTTAGTGTAAAACGGTGCCGAGCTGACCTTACGTTCCCCTGGGGGGTGCAGAATGTCATGTGTTGGCGGGAGTGCTGGTACCGTATCGCATAGCACCGACATATTAGAGATGTCAAGGTGGGGCTGCAAGGTGTGGTTCGTCACACTGGCATCTTCTTCATCTAGCCAAACCATGTCCTGTACTGATGATAGACAAGTATCCTAAAACAGCTGTCAGAGGTCCTTGTAAGGGTTCTGGCCAACTGAATTAAGACTGTTGTCGGACTGAACACCCCCCTGGACCAGGATGCAAAGGTCGACTACAAGAAGACAGAGGACATGTGCTTCACTTCATAGAGGTCTCAAACCTTCCAGACCTTGAAAGCCGCATTCAACTCAGAGAAAGGGTCTTGTGCCACATCCAGCTCTGGCCCCCTCACAGTGGTGGCACCCAGAGCCCCCATTACCGGTATAATGACTGCCTAAGCTTTTCCACAGAAATTACACCAAGGCAGTTTACCAAGATCTAAGATACCTCACAAAAGTCACCATCTGGAGACCTGCTCTGCATAATTGTTTGCTAGACGTGGTGCTAATGCACCAAGCTGGGAGACAGCCACAAATCATAGGGTCCACGAGCCACATGTGGCTTCTGAGTTTGGAGATCCTTGGTGTAGACCATCAGTGACCATGTTCCCTTCACCATTCAACTTTATCATGATCCTGAAAGTCAGATTTGGGAAGGAAGAAGCAGCTCTAGTCTGGGCAAGATCAACCTGGTTGACTTTAGCCAAGTGATCACTTGGCCAAAGTCATTTTAGTTGACTTTGGATAAGTGATGTTGCCAATGCGTTAAATTGAAGACAGCGCTCCACAAAGCCAGTTCGTCCATCAAACAAATATTTATTGCATCATCCTCAGTGTAACATTTCGATCTACATTGATAAAGTGTGCTGTTTGGCACATAGAGCTGACAAACCAACTCTCATATCTCAGCTTCCTGGTTTCCTGTGTGGCGCCCCTGCGGTTTGGCTGCCACAAATGGTATTTCTTTAACATCAATTGTAATACCATGTCTAATGAGAATTGTAGCTCCCTCTGCTGGAAACCTGAAGCATTCAACACAGCCTGAACTTCAACCAGGAAGCTGAGCACTGAAAGACCAGATTTGGCTGTGTCTCAGTTTCTGGTTGGAGAGAGGGGTTAGCCGGATAGTAAGGCTGGGTTAGGCATAGGAGAGGTTCAGTCAACAGCAAGCCGGGAGTCTGCTCTAAAGGACCAGCAGGGCACCAGGCACCAGGCCCTAGGTTACTTAGGCTTCTAGGGTCTAGTAACAGAAACTGGAGGTTAGTGGGTTTTATGCTCACTCATTACTCAGGTGGAACTTTCTGGGGCATTAGTAATATCTCTGAACAGAGCATGAATACTCACAGGGCACCCATTACCCAACTCGCAGAAGGTAATCCACAGCAACCATAGAGGGAATACAGGACAGCACAAAGGCACCTAGAAACTGCTAACATACAGACGTCTGCAGGAAGACCACTATACTTCCACCCCCAGCAGAGCGGACTACAGTTCTCATCAGACTGGCCAGGCTACCTGTTGGTGGTTGTATTCCCCTGGGATACACAGTGCAAAAACTACAGTAAAAGTAAAAGCAACAAGACTGACTTTAATGTGTCTCCCTCTCTGAACCTCATCATTATTACTACCACTATCATCATCACCATCCCCTGGGAGCCAGGCCTGGTTGGGAAGGATTTAACAACTGCACTGTCATTCCATCTATCTCCCAAGGATCTCCTGCAGCG
>JARQOC010000001.1:4804848-4880886 GCA_033576535.1 Allobates femoralis
GTTAGCGGTCTGAAGACGGGACGACACAGCCGCTACAGATACTCTGTATCCGTGCACTGCCCATAAACATATGGCAACATCGCCGATTGTAGCGAGCTGTATCGGCGTGTAAAGAAGCTACAGAAGGGAACTCTGGACACCCGGCGATGTTGCTGCAATGTGGCTAAGGCGTCACCCATGCTGCGTGATACCGCGCCCCTTCAGCGATCATTGGTGGAAGATGCTGCGTTACGATTGGCCCTTGCCTCACAGCCCTCCATCTTGGATGAGCTGTCCCTTCAGCACTACACATACGCGCCGTATGCACGATCAGATAGTAGTACAATTACGCGGACACACACTTGAACGTAAAATCATAAATGGCCCATGATCTACATACAGTGTGCACATCATATCAACATGAAAAAACGAATAATGCGGGAACAGCGCACAAGTGTGTGTTACGTACCGCTCTGGCTTATTGCACAGCAGCTGCCGTAGAAGTGTTCCGGGTCTGGCAGTGCGCGCAGCGCGCACACAGATGCACACAATCCCATACCACATCGGAGGAGATTACCCAGTAGACAGATCAGAGCCGTGTTGTACGGACTGCACTGTGGGTCTGCTGCAGTAGGGGCCGCATAAGTGTGTCGGCCGAGTCTGCGTGTTGGCCTACTTATAAAGGTGCGTCACCCCCACAGCGGTCGTAATGACGTCATGACGTTGGTTTCATTTTCACTCTGCCTGCAAGGTGCCAGCCCCGCCTCTGCACACACCATAGCAGTCATGGCAGCCGTGCACCGCGCCGCAACATGGGGGATGGCGGAGCTGATCATCCTCATTGATCATTGTGACCGTCGGGACTATTGGGGCCACCATCACCACCGCCACCCCAGGCTGCGCAATCGGTGCACCGTGCGGCGGATCCAGCGGGCCCTGCTCTGCAAACTGGGGGTACAGAGGACAGTCAAAGCGATCCAAAAAAAGATCGCTGACTTGAAGCACAAATGCCCAGGTCGCATACTGGACATCCGTTGCCAGGATTGGCAGGCTGCGTGGTGAGTAATTGTTGCCCCAAAACACACACCGCCACATGTGCATGTCCCACAATACACAAAAAATGATGGAAACATATGACAAGGGACAGTGTGGCCTACACAATCAAACACATCTTCACAGTGTTGTGCTCATCCAGTCAGCCCTAAAAATGGCTCACACGCACAGTACATGCATACAACATGAGTGTATGCATCCAGCATCACCTGGTTGATGCTAAGTAAGGCTGGGGTCACACATACTGATATCTGCCCACATATTGTTTGCACATCTCTGTTTGCAGTCAAATCATGGTCACATGTTGACATTTGGAGACAGCCTCAAAATGGAACAATGTGTCCATGCTTTCACTGCAACCAGAGATCTGTCAACAATATCTGGCCACATATCTGTGTGTGTGTGACCCCAGCCATAGCCGTCAAATAAATACCCACACAAGCTCTTTGTAGGACAACAATGTGTAGGCATGATCTTATTACGTCTTTTATGTTCAAATTTCAAACTAGATGCTGAATCCTCATCAGAAGAAGGGCCCCATGCCCCACCCCCAGGTGGCCCATCAAGAACCCCACCACATCAGCCTCAAGTGGCACCCTTGTCCCCAGGGGCAACACCTTCCCCCGGGCCTCAGGAGCCAGACGTCCCGTCAACCACCGGGACAGAGGACGTGGAGGACCAGTCCGCACCTGGCAGCCCGCTGGAGTGTGACCAGCTGTCCCCATCTGCCTGGCTGCTGGAGGAACACATCAACTCCCCACAGGAGGGCGAGGAGCAGCAAGTACCTGGCGGCCCAGAGGAGTCTTTGCCCCGTAGCCCAAGACCACTGTTACCCCTGAACCACATAATGTGGCCACGGAGCCCCAGCCCGGGAGTAACACCACCTCCCACTGTCTCCAGCTCAGTGGCGAGTCCTGGGGTGACCATGTCCCCACACAGTGACTATGGTGGTAAGTGTGTTATGTTGCCACACACACCCTGCACACTGTTGCTTCAATTTCATCTGGGGCCAAACAATTTATGTAAACAAAGTAAACCATGTTGGTTCTCCCTTTTTCCAGATGGTGAACGTGCGGGCTCATATGGATGGAGCTTGACCCCATCTCCCTCCCCGTCTGATGGTGAACTGGATTTGGAGGAACAGGGTAAGTGGATGGTTGCGGCCAGTCATGACTAACCATCAGCAGTGACGAGTCTGTACTAAAGTTTGTGTTTACTCCCAATACAGGTGCCCCTACCATGGAGGAATTCATCCAGGCCCATCAGGCATTTGTGGCCCGTTTGACCACGGCTCTACAGCGTGGCCTGCAGGACCTTGGCCGCCTGGCTCAAATGCTGGCGGACCTACACCCACACCATGGTTCACACCCATGAATTTGAGGGATGCATTGTATCCTGGCCAAACATGGCCCCACAAACAGTTGTCCTTGTTGGACCCTAAAATTTTCACACGTTGGCTTGTTGCCTTGCAAAAGTGAAAATATTGTGTTATTTTTTTTTTTTGCCCCCGTTGGGCTCTTTTCTTATAGTGTCCCACATTGGGACCATCACAAGTGTGGACCGGCTAGCCCCATCTGGCCTACAATCCCTATACTGTCCCACATTGGGACTATCACAAGTGTGGACTGGCTAGCCCCATCTGGCCTACAATCCCTATACTGTCCCACATTGGGACCATCACTAGTGTGGACCGGCTAGCCCCATCTGGCCTACAATCCCTATACTGTCCCACATTGGGACCATCACAAGTGTGGACTGGCTAGCCCCATCTGGCCTAAGCCTTCCTTGTATGATGGCAAATGTCTGTGACACATGTATGTTTACAATAAAATGCTGTTCTAACTTTGTTATACGCTCCTTCATGTGACCTTACTAATATTTGGTGACCAAAACTCACCATAACCTAACTATGTGAGGCACATCACAACATCCCTTTGTGAATGTGCTAAGACATTCCAAATGAACCGATGGTGATCCTGCTGAGCGAGCACTGGCCCATATTGTGTGGCTTGGGGAAACCTATTATTGGCCACAATTCCATTCACCCCCAAAAACCCACACAATCCTTATTCTGAAATGAATACACAATTGTGTTAATAAATAAAATTTATTCCAGCCTGGAATTAAAAATAAATTACAAATAATATAATGTAAGTGGAAAAAAAAATTTAAAAAAAAACCACTAATTTTGGCCAAAAATCAATAAACAAAATATACATATAAAACCAAATTCGTGAAATTATAAAGTCCAGACTGCCAATTCTGTGCATTGGCTACTAGTGTCCAAATTACTCCTCTTCTGTCGGCTCTGACAATGCCGCATCCCCCCTCCTCTGAGGGCAGCCCCGACCTGCCCCAGAACGTCTGGTTGAACGACGATGTGTTGAGGGGGGATGGGGTGACTGTGGCGGGGCCGGTCTTCTCACGGGCCGAGATGGGGCAGCTGGTGAAAGGGGCCACAAGGTGTGTTGCATGGGGGAGGGGACGTGGCAGCCCCATTGAAGGGCCCCATCCTCGGCAGCATCAGCGGCATTGTGGAACACCCTCAGAAGGATCTTCTTCTGGAGCGGCTCCATCCCTCGCATTCTGTTGCTCATGCAGAGGGCGTCGGGGTCAATGTGGGTCCGTTGTTCATCCAACAACACGCGTCGGGCCCAGGTCGCCAGCTCCGTCTCAGGTGGTGCAGGACGTCGGCGGCGACGGATCCCGGAGCTGGGACCTGGGCCTGGACCCACATCACTCGCCGCGCCCTCCTGCTCAGCCCCAGATGTCATGGGCTGAGCATCATCAGCAACAGAATCCTCGGCAATGGAGCCGTCCTCTTCTGGGGCCTGTGGGTGGGGAAAAAATAAAAACAAAAAAACCATTAGTGGAGGCAATATCAACTGTATACATTCACAACAGGACTCTATATACCACTCCCACACACAGCAAGCCCAACTACCAGAATGGAAAATGAGGAATAACACAGTAAAGCAAATAAGGTTCAAGACCCCAACACCAGTGGTTCTCCTGTACACTCACCTCGACCATTCCAGGAGCTCAGCTAAATACATAATTAGTTGTTTGTCACGTAGCCGTAATCCAATATTAGGACATGTCACCACAACACCTTGATACTGGGGGCTGTGCTGGCCAATGACACATATTGGGCACCTTCCCATTAGGACTCCTTTATGGTGAGAATCCACCCCTCACTCAATTACCTTTAACCCACTGGCAACAAAGCCAACACACATGTGAGACAGCACCATTTACTACATGGTACTATGTGGCTGTTTGAGAACAAACCACCTGCTATCTTGAAACCCTTAAATAACTAACCTAAACATACCAAGATGTTGTGGAAGAAGCAACATTGCAATACGGCTGGAAGCATAGAATAGAAAAGTCTGGTAAGTCAGGGAAGGAGGGCAGATAGATTGACACCCCAAGGTGTGCCGCAGCAAGGAGGTAAATATGGCAACACATTTGGTGTGAAGGATTTATCGAAACACACATGTGAAGGAAACATTGTGGCCCACCACTGTCACACAATTACCCACCTCCTGTGGCGCAGGTGGTGATGCAGCCGGGCCTACATGGGACGCAGCAACGGGGCAGTTGGTGGTCGTTCGATGCGGGCGAACCTCGCCCAGGATGAAGGTGAAGAGGGGATAGTACCATAGGGTAGGTGATGGTACCTCCTCTGCTCCAGCCCCTGAGCGACGACGCTGGTACTGAATGTGAGCCCGCATGAACGCCGACCTCATGTTCTTGATCTTAAGTGCCACCATAGGCTGGTCCCACGTCTTGCCTACCCTTGGCTCCAAGCGATTTGCCAGAGCCACAAGACTCCTGTAGGCCTCGGCCCTCGCTGCCCGATTTTTATATTCGGGCAGCGAGCTGCGCCACAAACATTCGTGCCGCTGATACTCCGTGAGAAGCTGGGATTCCAATTCCACAGTACCCCTCGGCATCTGCCGATGAAAAATTAAAACAAAAAGAACACAGTCACAACACAAGGCATACCGACATTTCAAAACTTGCCACAATCATACACATAATCATTAACTTTCTACAGTGATCATCTATGCAGCTATTTTGTGGAGTTAAACTGGCCATGAGTGTGCCATTTTCTCAATCTCAGACCGCTACTAACTCAAACACATGTATGCTGCCAATATCAAGCCCCGGATATCGGTGTCCACCTACAGATGTTTCAAACATGATTTCTGTCCCCAATGTACCTATTGCAACACACCTTGACACGGTGTGTGCGTACATACCTGTAGAGGGCAACATGTGACCTAACACGTTGTGTGCTAACTAGTACCTGGCCAGTGTCCACAATGGTAAGGGGTCACTATATCAGAAAGGCGGGCTGGGTGTGTGGCAACACTGCACATACTACATGTAATGTGCACCCAGATGATCATGTAGGTGTTCCTCCAGACGTGGAAGTCCCATTTTAACACATGTACCCAACATCCCTGGAATGTCCGCCACAATTCTACCACCCCTGAAATGTTGATGTGAAGTACCAGCCAAAGAAATAACAGCGTGCTCTTTTACCATTGCCAAAAAGCAGAAGGTGCAATACATACTTACACTATAAGTAGAGGCACTACCTGGCTACTGGGCGACACAGAATAAGGTTCACATATTTAATATTACGTGTTCAATATTTGCATGCCGCTTCAAACATCGCCATACAAACATCGCCTAAGCTGCCTGTGCCAGAACCAGCTGCGTTCATTACATTTTCTTACAAACCGCTAAAGAGGCTTACCGTCAGAGCAACAGAAGTCAAACAGGACACTAGTAGCTCAATGCACATCGACGTCTGGACACGGAGCAGTGGCCATTGACCTGCCTTTATAGTCCGGGACACCAATCACAGCGGACACAATAATGCACATCCTGAAGGGGCACCTGGGTGCGGATTTGCCTTCCGCTAATTGGTGGAGATCGCAGAATCGTGATAGGTTGGCGGCCCTTTAAAAGTTGCCCATCCCGCCAAACATTACGCTTGCTGGCCAGACCCATTAGGTAAGTTTTTGTGGACACACATGGAATTGGCGCAGGGTGGGGTGCATATGTTGATGTTCTTGGAGAGCGCCGGAGACTGGTGTAGCGGCCGATATAGGGGTTTGTATTTTTGGGGACGACATATAGTGTAGTGTGTGGGTTAGGATACGGCATTTTGTGTGGGCCTTGACACTTTTGTTGAGATACATTGCTGTGTTTGTTTGCAGACAACATACAGGAGAATGGATGCATGACTGTAGACGGAACTGTGTCACTCATGTCGACTGGATCGATTTCTGCATACTGGTTGTGGCCAATGGAGACTGTGTTCAACGGGAATGGGATGACCCAGGGCTTTGAGGTGTTGGGCGCCAGACATGGCATACATGTGTATTTAAAATGACACCTTCAAAAACCAATTACACCATGGGTAACCATCCGCAGTCATGTGCAATGTGGTTTGGTTCATGTAGCCTTCCTCAACCTTCCATATCGGGGTACGTCACATTCGTTATTCTTCTCATTTTTACTGTAATCAATTGACATTATGGGCTGTGTCATGGATTATGGGACCTGTTTGACCAACATTATTGGTGACACATGTCCCTTTCTAACTCACCTAGGTGCAGATGTGTGAATTTTGGGAGCTCCCATTGACGTTGATGTAGAGGAGGCCACTCTCAATCGCCGTGTGCCATGTTGTTTGGGGTGACTACTGGGTGTTTGCCGTCCTTGCTTCAGGGTTGTGTTTTGGGCCCACACAAGAGATCCCATCCTCTTGGCTATAGTGTGTTATGGAAAAGAGGTGTGGGTTGCTGAACCTGCTGACTTGCACACATTTTGGTCTATGTACTCATGTTGTGCTTTCACATCTACAGGTGCTGATATTGAGGATGCAGAATATCCATGACCGCAATGTTATCGTGGCTCTTGCGTTGGTGGAAGAGCAAATGTGGTATCAGGATCGGTATGAAAGGTTGATGAGGCGCAGACAGCGGCGGATGTGGACCCGTGATTGGCTTCTGAGGCGGGAAACCCGGGGCCACATGCAGCTGTTGCGGGAGCTGGAGCTTAACTGTCCTGATGATTACCGAAACTATCTCCGTATGCCCGAGGACTGTTTCACCTTCCTATTGGAGCGTGTAGGGCCAATGATAGCGCGTCAGGACACTATAATGCGACCATCAGTATCAGCTGCTGAGCGGTTGGCGATCACTTTGCGGTTCCTGGCTACAGGGCAGTCCATGACATCCCTCACATACGTGTCACGTGTCTCCCTGCCCCTGCTGAGCCGCCTGATCCCTGAAACGTGTTGGGCCATCTGGAGAGCTCTGCAGCCAGCCTACATGAAAATGCCATTAACCGCTGCAGAATGGCTGGAAGTGGCCCAAGGGTTTGAAACCCGGTGGAACTTCCCCAACTGTGGCGGGGCATTGGATGGTAAGCACGTGAGGATTACCAAACCTGCCCACTCTGGCTCTTTGTATTACAATTACAAAGGGTATTGTAGTATAATCCTCATGGCTGTAGTAGATGCCAACTATGAGTTCCTCTACGTGGATGTTGGAATGCCTGGTCGCAACTCAGATGGGGGGGTGTTTGCCCTAAGCTCCTTGGCAACACTACTAGGGAATGGTGGGCTAAACTTACCCTCAAATGAGCACACGACCGAACATCTCAACTTTGCGTTTGTGGCGGATGAAGCTTTCCCACTTCAGGAACACCTACTGCGGCCATATCCCCAGAGGGCCCTTACTTCTGCGAGACGCATTTTCAACTACCGGCTATCCCGGGCCCGCCGAGTAGTTGAAAATGCGTTTGGGATAATGGCCAATAGATTCCGGATTTTTCATACACCTATACATATGAAACCGGAGTCTATTGACGCGGTAGTGGTGGCCTGCTGTGTGCTACATAACTTCCTGCGTCGTAGGGATAGGGCATCATACACGCCAGGAGGTTATGTAGATAATGCAGACGCTACAACAGGGGAGCTCCGTCCAGGGTCTTGGCGTGATGAGGCCCATGTGATTGTGCCACTCCAGCCGCAGAGCCATGGCCGCACTCGGCAGGAGGCCAGGGACAGTAGAGAAGCTTACTGCTCCTACTTCAATGGGTCTGGTGCAGTGAGCTGGCAGGACCAGGCCATATAATGTGGCTGGCTCTGGGAGTTGCTTTTTGTGTTTTCAATGGAGGTGACAGCAGGTTAGCTGCACCCCTTTAATGTTTGGTTGACCTTTTCCATTCTCTTTGTTTGCATTATGTGCATGAGTTTTCATTATGTAGTTATTTAGTTAGTTAGTTTAGGTTATTTTAGTATTTTTTCCATGCACAGTTTGCAATGTGTGGTGATTTGCTTATCCATTGAATTTGCCTGATTAATGTCACCTGCTCTTGAATTCTACAATGTTTTTACTTCATGTATATTTTGTTTGCACAAGACAAGGTCAAGATTCATGCAATATATTAAACCTTTTTCTGTTGGATCCAACATCATCTGTGTGAGCCTGATTACTTGGTGGAGGAGGGCAATGTGATGCAGGGTTGGGTGGGGGCCTGGGATGTCATAGCCACCTATTGGCTGGGATTGTGCACACAATATGTGTGGGTAGCCATGTTTTTCGGAAAGTCTTTTGCCCAACAGTGTTTGTGGCCATTGTGCGTACATGATCCTTTATTTTGTTGTAGGCAGAGGGTCCCCTGCACACAGCACATTGATGCAGGACATATTCTTGTCAGGTGTTTGCTAATACACTGTCACACAGATCTTTGACTTTGTGCCTTGGAAGCTGATCCACTACATTCACATCTGTCAGCACATATATTAAACCCCATTCAGCCTGTATACATACACATACTTCGCCACAGTTGTCACAGATTTTTGACAGAAAACGCACATACTGTCTTTTGTAAGACGCTAATGTGTGGCACACAAACGCACCTCAGTTCAATCTGCACACGCGGCTGTCACAAGCGCTGATCGTGCGTGACACGGCAAACACTTGTACTACGCACACATAGCCCCGGACCGCTACTTTAATACACACGGGATATGTGACTGGCCACCGCTCTAGCGTGACCCATTACCATCGCTTTGGATGCATTCGCCAGGCTCCGCCATGTCACAAGCGCTTATTCCGTGCCACACTCCGTTCACTAGTACGGCACGTCTCGGCCATCCGCCCTTTCCGTCGTGCCCAATCACAACTCCGTAGTGTTGGCCAATGGTTGTGGTTTGGGCGCGGCGTACAGGTCTGTGGCACGCCTATTTGTTTTACGTCCTGCCTTTGTTGCTCCCAGATCACTCTGTGGTGGCTGTGTGTAAAGCTGGTACGCTGAGCTACAGACGGCTACTTGCGACACCCGGCGATGTATGTAGCTGTAGATGTAGCGTAGCGTAGCGCACCTTGTGGCGGCGTGTATAGAGGGTGCGGTTCCCGTTGGTAACCGTTCGGCCGTGCTCGTGCACGTGAAGTTGCCGTTGGTATCCATCCTGTTGTGGCGGCGTGTAAAGGTACCATGAGGGTTTAAGGACCTGTGTATCAGCTGATTAGGCGGGGCAACCCAATCAGCACATCGGTGACATGACCACATCAGCTGAGCAGTTTAAATAGCAATCAGCTGATCGGGTTGCCCTGCCCAGTCAGCTGATACACAGGTCCTTAAGCCCTCGAAGATAGATGGCGGACATTGCGGGACACTCGCCGGAGAGGTGAGGATCTTTTTTTGTGAAAGTGAAATTACATGCTTAAGAGCAATTTTAGTGTATTGAGCATGCTCAGTACACTAAAAATCGGGTCCGGGAAACAATCTGATTTTTCCCGGACCCGTGCTCCATAGGCCCCCATGTTAATTGCCACGGACCGCGCCGGGTTTGATTGTGTCCGATTTGGTCCGCTGTGCCTAAAATCGGAGCAGTCTCCAATTCTGGGTACAGCAAAAAATCGTACAGAATCTGATCCGTCACAAATTGGATGGCAATAGAGCACCAATCCATACTCATAGGGATACATGGGGGCCAAATCGGATGCGTGGCTGTCCGTTTTATGTGGACAGTCACGGATCCACAAAAATCGCAATGTGAAAGCAGCCTAAGGCCGTTGAGTGCACTAGTCTCACCACTGCAGTAAGAAATCAAAAGGTAAGGAGACAAAAAGAGGCACAGAGACAAAAAAAGGATATACTCCAACTCCACAGCGAGACATCAAGACTGCAAGTAAAGCGACATCAGCAACTTGCTCTTTTCATAGTGGTCAGCATAGATGTGAATTCTATAACCAGCATCAGATAACGAGACACGTGACTAATTAAAGTGGAGGGGAGTGGTCACAAAAAGCTACACATGACATAAGACTAGCGAAGAACTACTAGCAAGGAAAGAGTCCTTAAACCCTGCAGAACCAAATTAAAGATTATACACATAACACGGCAATGTGACCCTCAGGTCCCTGAATCGTCAAAGGTCTCCCAAGGATGGGAGACATCCATTACACCAACTTTTTAAAAGTAAAGATGGATGCTTTATAGACCGGCTCACCGCTCATTATTCCGTAGTGTTTTGGGTGTCTGAGTTGAGTTTTTTATTTCAAATAAAGGATTTTTCTGTTTTGTGTTTATTTCTTTTGACTTACAGGTTAGTAATTGGGGGGGTCTCATATAGACTCCTACCCATTACTAACCTAGGGCTTAATGGCAGCTGTGATTTTTGACAACTCAAAGCTGACATTAACCCCTTATATAATCTTGATGGCAATCAGGATAAACTGGGTAAAGCACCAGAATGTGGCACATCTAATGGAAGAGACAAAACTGGGGCGGCTGCGGGCTGCTTTTTTTAGCCTGGGGAGGGCCCAATATTATAGACCCCCCCCAGTCTGTGAATACCAGCCACCTGCGGTGAACTTTATCTCGGATGAGTGGGGGGACCCTTCACCATTTTATTTCAATAATTAAAAAAATAAACAGTAGGGTCCCCTGTATTTTGCCACCCAGCCAAGATAAAGCACATGACTGCGGGCTGCAAGCCACAGCTGTCTGCTTTATCTGTGCTGCAGATATAAATACGGAGGACCCACGCCATTTTTTCCAATTATTTATTTTTACAGTGGTGTGTGTAGTGTACCCATCACAGGAGCCGACACAGACAGTGCGCTGTGGTTAATTATGTGATCCGTGTTGCTTGTTGTAACTCAGATGTTGGCTCGCATCATAAAGCGAAAAATCTACCGATCGACGGCTCATATCTTGAAAAACTCTTTAGTTGATTTTATACATACAGGCCTACTCCTCATTATTGGCCCTTGAGGTGTAAGTACATAATGTGGAAAATCTCCTGAAAAAGAGGAATCAAATGAAACAGCTTTTTTGTATTGAGACTCGTGTTAATGATAAACAACAACCTAGAAAAACCTAAAGCTGCTGTGACCCCGGTATTGGCCCCTTTACATTACACCAGTATGGAAACACATTGAGACTTGCCTGCAGTAAATCACAAATGAGAATCACCTGTGATAAATTGTCGGTGCCCATGTGACATGAATTAGCCAATGAATGATGACTTCAGTGAATTAAAAAGCCACATGTTAGGCCCTGTTCCTTTATCACAATGGTGAAGACTAAGGAGCTGACTGAGGACATCAGAACTGCTATTATTAGCAAACACAAGAAGGGTATAAGTTTATCTCCAAAGACCTTGGTATCCCAGTTTCAGCAGTGTGCAATGTTATAAAGAAGTTTGCCAAACATGTAGCCATCATGAACCTCCCTCGACTAGGGGAACAGATGATAACTGACAAGAGATGTCTTCAAAGGTTTATGTGAATGGTGGAAAAAACATCACGACAAACATGCACAGTCCTGAAGGCCAACCAGGAATAGTCTGGGGTCATGGTTTCAATAAGTACCATACATCAGAGGTGTAACTACAACAGGTGCAGGGGTTGCGATCGTACCTGGGCCCTGGTGCCTGGGGGGGGCCGGAACGTCCCTGTGGCCTATAGAAAAAGACTATTGCTATTAAAGATTTGCAATAATTGGTGGCCCCGTAGGAGTTTTCGCATCAGGGCCCATGAGCTTCCAGTTCCGCCACTGCCATACACTACTGCACGGTAAACTAAGTAGAGCTTTATGGCAAATAGCTAAAGAAGAATTGCTGAAGAAAAGACATAAAAAAGAATGACTGATCTTTCCCAAAGACAAACCACAATTCCTCTGGGAAAATATTCTGTGGACAGATGAAACAAAAATAGTTTTATGGCAAAACAAAGCAACAGTTTGTCAACAGACGGCGCAATGGTACTAATAAGATAAAGAACACCCTACTAGCAGTTAAGCATGGTGGAGGATTCATAATGCTGTGGGGTTGCTTTGCTGTGCCTGGTACTGGAGGATTTGACTGTGTAACAGGAATCATGAAATCAGAGAATTATCAAGAGATTTTAGACCCAGTGAAAGAAAACTGAGTTGAAGATCACAGATCCTCTAGCAAGACAATGACCCAAAGAAGTATGCGTATCTATCTATATATGTCCACAAAAACGTAACCAAACAAGTACCCACAACTGAAATTACACACTCCGTTTCGGAAGCAAGACCTACCGGAGACTTGCATTTTCTCAGACCCGCCAGTCAAAGCTTCGTCCTTGCTGGGTAACTGGGTTTTAGAGCTCATGTCTCCCATGTATTTACCACTGACCAGCTGAAACAGAAATATCCGGGAAGCGAGGAGACGAGACGAGGTCAGCATGGACTTCAGGAGGACGGAGGAGGTTCACGACACGATGCTGATCTGTAGGGGATTAAACATCACCGCGGTTAAGAACCAAAACCAGAGACAGAACCACAAATGCTCAAAAAGTTACCAAGTTATGGGTAAAATCTGATATTTTTGGGTGAAATTAGTGATCCACCAGGTCCTTCCTGACAAATGTTCCATCAGTATCAACATCTGACTGGCCTGGAATACTGGTGATAATACAAACAGACATTGATGATGTTGGTGAGTCACATAAGATCTGCACATGATACTAGAAGAACGTTGACCCTGACTAGATGTCGGTAACAACCCATCCAATCCACACATGCCATGAAATCAAACCACAGATGTCCATAAATCATGTGTAATAATGAGATATGAAAAAGTATTGAACACGTTACTGAAATGTATTTAATCCTTGCTTCTTTTATTATTATTATTTATTGATAGAGCACCATTGATTCCATGGTGCTGTACATGAGAAAGGGATACATACAAACAAGTTATAAATACAATGAACAAACTAATAGTGACAGACCAGTATAGAGGGGAGAGAGGACCCTGTCCTTGCGGGCTTATATTCTACAGGGTGGTGTAAAGAGAGACAGTAGGTTGGGTCTGTTCTGGTGGTGGTGGAGCGCCGGGTCCAGTGGTGGTGGAGCGCCGGGTCCAGTGGGGGTGGAGCGCCAGGTCCAGTGGGGGTGGAGCGCCAGGTCCAGTGGGGGTGGAGCGCCAGGTCCAGTGGGGGTGGAGCGCCGGGTCCAGTGTTGGTGAGGTGGCACCGTAGTCATTGCAGGCTGTAGGCTGTTCTGAAGAGATGGGTTTTCAGATTCCGCTTGAAGTTTCCGAGTCTGGGAGATAGTCAGACGTTTTGGGGTGCAGAATTCCAGAGAATGGGGGAATTCAGGTGAAGTCTTGCAGACAGCTCGATGAAGAACGTACAAGTGTGGAGGAAAAGAGGAGATCTTAGGAGGATAGAAGATGAAATCGGGACATTAGTGCAGATTGTGGACGGCTTTGTAAGTCAGTGTTAATAGTTTAAATTGTAGTCGTTGGTGAATTGGGAGCCAGTGGAGGGATTTGCAGAGGGGAGACGTAGAAGAATAGCGAGGAGAGAGGTGGATTAGTTGAGCAGCAGAGTTGAGGACATATTGGAGAGGTGTGAGACTATTAGCAGGGAGGCCACAGAAGAGGAGGTTGCAGTAGTTGAGTCAGGAGATGATGAGGGCATGCACTCATATTTAGTAGATTGAGGGTTGAGGAAGGGACGGATATTGGAAATATTATTGAGTTGGAGGCGGCGGGAGGTGGAAAGGGCTTGGATGTGCAGTTTGAAGGATGAGGCAGAGTCATGAGATACTCCGAGGCAGCGGACTTAAGGTACAGGGAAAAGTGTGATATCATTTATTGTAATAGATAGATCATGTAAGGGAGGTTCGTGAGATGGAGGGAAGATGATGAGTTTGATTTTGTCTACATTAAGTTTTAAGAAGTGAGAGGAGAAGAAGGAGGATATGGCTGATAGACACTCCGGGATTTTGGACAGGAGAGAGGTGACATGTGGGCCAGAGAGGTAGATCTGGTTGTCATCAATGTACAGGTGATACTGGAAGCCATGGGACTGTATGAGTTGTCCCAGGCCGAGGGTATAGATGGAGAAGAGTAGGGGCCCCAGGACAGAGCCTTGAGGGACCCCAACAGAGAGGGGATGGGGTGAGGAGGTTGTGTGGCAGTTGGAGACGCTAAATGTGCGGTTGGAAAGGTAGGAGGAGATCCAGGAGAGGGCAAGGTCAGTGATACCAATGGAAGAGAGGATCTGTAATAGGAGGCAATGGTCAACTGATTCAAAGGCAGAGGACAGGTCTAGAAGGAGGAGGAAACAGAAATGTCTGTTAGCTTTGGCCGTAAGTCGTTAGTAATTTTGGTTAAGGCGGTTTCATTGGAGTGGTGGGAGCGGAAGCCGGATTGAAGGTCGTCAAAGAGAGAGTTGGATGAGAGGTCGGATGAGAGTACAGTGTGGACATGATTTTCGAGAAGTTTAGAAGTGAACGGGAGCAGAGATATGGGCTGGTAGCTGGATGTAGAGGTTGGGTCGAGGGATAGCTTCTTTAAGATAAGTGCAATTGTTGCATGTTTGAAAGCAGAAGGAAAGGTACCAGAAGTTAGTGATAGGATGAAGAGGTGGGTTATGGCTGGGAAAAGAGTTGTGGTGAGGTTGGGGAGGATGTGGGATAGGATGGGGTCCAGTGCACAAGTGGTGAGGTGCGATTTGGAGGGGAAGTGTGCAACTTCTCCTTCAGTGATGAATGGGAAGAGGGTTAGTGGGGGAGGGGAGTGGTCTGGTATACATGGGGGTTGTGGTGGTTGAGCAGCAAAGACTTGTCCGATCTGATCACTCTTGCTGGTGAATTGTGTTGCAAAGTCTTCTGCAGAGAGGAGAAGTAGCAGGGGGTAGTCGGGTGCGGAGCAGGGAGTTAAAGGTGTTGAATAGCTGTCTGGGGTTGTGGGACAAAGAGGATATGAGGGTAATGAAGTAGTTCTGTTTAGTGGTGGTGAGAGCTGACTTGAATGTGATAATTGCTTGTGTGAATGCTGTGTATCTTCATGTGAGTGTGTTTTCTTCCAGCGCCGCTCTGCAACCCTAGACTCTCACCGCAGCTCTTTAGTGGTATTTGTGTGCCAGGGTTGTCTGTTGATACGTCGTGTTCTGCTGTGAACGAGAGGGGCAACTGCATCAATAGCTGATGTGAGTGTAGAGTTGTAGAAAGCTGTGGCATTACTTGTGTTGTGGAGTGAGGATATGGATGATAGCGGTAAAATGGCGTTGGAGAGTGTGTGAGTGTCAAGATGTGTGAGGTTTCTGGGAGGGTGTGTGAGTTGATGGGCATGGGTGGCAGATGAGGAGGCCAAGGATGAGAAGGTAAGTAGATGGTGGTCAGAGAGGAGGAGAAGGGAGCAGGGAGCAGAGGCGGATGAAGATGAGATCTAGTGTATGTCCGAATTTTAGTGAAGATCTAGTGTCGTTGCTTCAAAGTGCGTTATTGTGACATATACATTAAAATCGTCACATACCCCATAGGGTCACCCTTTACATGTTTTCGAGGAGGCTTCCCCTTAGTGGTTAGCATGCACTTTGAAGCAACGACACTGGAGCTTCACTAAATTCCTACTATTCGTTTGGTTGCCAAGCCAGCACACCGGTGTCGAGAATCCAGGGAGTGATTGCTGAGGGAGCTGTTTCCTTCCCCCCTTTCCTGATTTATTCTAGTGTATGTCTGCCGTCTGTGTGGGTGGCTGTGGAGGACCATTTTGAGAGGCCAAAGGATGAAGCAAGTGACAGGAGTTTGGAGGGTGTTGACCAGTGGATGTCAATGGGGATGTGGAAGTCGCCCATTATGATGGTGGGAATGTCAGCAGAGAGAAAGTATAGGAGCCAGATGGAGAATTGGTCAAAGAACGCAGTGGTTGGCCCTGGGGGTCGATAAATGATGGCCACTTGGAGGTTGGAAGGAGAGTAGATACGGACTGAGTGCACTTCAAAAGATGAGAGGGTAAGGGAGGGAGGGGAAGGAAGTGGGTTGAAGGAGCAGTTGCTAGAGAGGAGAAGACCCACTCCTCCACCATGATTGTTGCCAGTGAAGGGTGTGTGGGAAAAGTGAAGACCGACATAACAAAGCGCAGCAGGGGAGGCCGTGTCGGACGGTGTCAGCCATGTAGGTGTAGGGCGATAGGAGGGAGAAATAGTGGGGAATGTTGGCTGTGGAGATCTCGGATTGGGAGTTATGTTACCAGCTGATAACAGAAGCAAAGAGAGAGCAAGCAGGTGGGAGAATGAGAGCAGCTGGCTTGTGTTGTGTTTCTACAGGAGGGGTGTGAGATTTAGGAGCAGGTCAGCAAAGGAGCTCAGGTGGGTAGGTAAGAGGGATGGGGAGATAAATATTTGTTTTGGGAGTGTTGGAGTTTGGGGGTAGTGAAAGAGGTAAAGGATTAGTGGAGTAATTACTGTTAGGGCATAGGTAAGCATGGTTAAAGTGTTAGTGAGAGAGCATTAGTATTAGAGAAAGTCAGCAGACGGGTATAGCTGGTACCTTCTGGTTTATCTCTGGAATATCTCTGCAGCCCACTAATTGAAAGCCCACTCTGTGAAATCACACAGGCCTGCAGTAGCTAATTTATAACTCATAGGGTGTGCAGAGAATGAATCAGGTAAGGCTGCCTTCAGATTTGCAGATGCCTCCGCAGCGTTTTGCGGAGGCATCTGCAAGCATCTGCATGCAGACCGCGGCCCCTATGTTTATAATGGAGCGCACGGTGGTCTGCAGATGATTGCAGACCGCCGTGCGCTCCCATTGCCCGCCATATGTGATCTGTGCGCAGGCGGATGCCTGCGCACAAATCACACACTCCCGCCCGCACCAGGGACGCAACATGTCGCGTCCCTGGTGCGGGCGGGAGTGCGTGATTTGTGCGCAAGCATCTGCCTGCGCACAGATCACATATGGCGGGCAATGGGAGCGCACGGCGGTCTGCAAGCATCTGCAGACCGCAGTGCGCTCCATTATAAACATAGGGGCCGCGGTCTGCATGCAGATGCTTGCAGATGCCTCCGCAAAACGCTGCGGAGGCATCTGCAAATCTGAAGGCAGCCTAAGTAGGAGGGAGAGGTCAGAGGAGGGAGACAGGACACAACACACCAGGGGAGAATTAACAGATTGCTGGTAAAAGAAACATTTGGGGGAAATCATCAGGAGGGAGAGACACAAGCAGGATGAAAGAATATGGATATGTGTAAGTTACACAGCAGATGGGGGAATATTGGATGGAGGGTTATCACATACCATAACAGTCATATGCAAGGCACATAGACATGGGATGAAGAAGGGTTTACACACAGCAGCAGTGACCAAATGTATACAATGAATTCATACCATAACAGACATATGCATGTCACATAGAGAAGCGATGCAGGAGGGTTTACACACAGCAGCAGTACAATGAATTCATTCTGTGGCGCCCCGCAACGAGTGCGTCACAGGAGGGTATTTCAGCCAAGACAGCAGCAGCAATATTCTCTAACTAGGCGATGACACAGTTAAAACTCAGAGCTCCATACCCTACATGCACATCAGAATATAGGGCCAATAAGGTCCTGGTGGGCGGAGTGTAGTGGTAGTGTGTAGAGAGAGAACTGAAAAGGACAGCGAAGGAGAAGGGAGCAAAAACAACAAGCTCTGCAACCTAGGAGAGGGGGCCTGCACAGTTCCGTGCAGCCCCTGCCCGTCACCCCCGATTGGGCGCCATTACCCCGATGCATTAACAATTGGTCTACGGGCATCTACATGCGGGTTCAAAACTACTGGTATTTCAGCCATGGAGCTTTCCAGGTGCTGAAATTGCTTTTTTAGCACCCGGCGTCCCGTTTTCTTGACAGATCTGGGGCAATCCGGCACCCATGGACTCCCATGTTATGGGGAGCCGGATTGCGCCGGATCCGCGAGGATATGATTTTGTCCGATTTTTGCCCCGGACACAGAAAAAAGCTGCAAGCTCCAATTTTGTGTCCGGGGCAAAAAAAACAAAATCTACTGGATCCTCCCAGACAGCACAAAACCGGATGGCAAATCACTGCCATCCGGCCCCATACAGTCCCATAGGGATACAATAGGGGCCAAATCGGATCCGGTGCTGTCTGGTTAACACCGGACAGCCCCGGATTCCAAAAATTGTGGTGTGAAGCCGGCCTAATACTGTTTCCATGTGTCATTTCTCATTGTTAGGCCGGCTTCACACCACGTTTATTTGCTGTCAGGTTCTGTCCGGTGTTTTGCAGGAAGCACTGGACAGAACCGAACCAAAGGGCAAATATGCCCTCCGTTCCTGTTTTGTGCCGGAATCTTCCTTGCGCGCGGCTGCCGTTGTCCAAGTGTTAAAATTTCAGCCGGCGGCTCTTTTAGCTGCGCTGTCCAGGTGCTGAATGAGCTCGGCTTGAATTTCAAAGCCGCTGCTCGTTCAGCACCCGGCGTCCTGGAACCAGTTCGATTTTTTTACGGATCCGGGGTGATCCGGCGCCCATAGACTCCCATGTTAGGGAAGGATCCGATTTTGTCCAATTTTTGCCCCAGACACAAAAATGCTGCAAGCTCCGATTTTGTATCCGGGGACAGAAAACGAAATCTGCCGGATCCTCCCAGGAAGCACAAAACCGGATGGCAAATAACTGCCATCCGGCCCCATAAGGATACAATATCGGTAAAATTGGATCACACCGGACAGTCCCGGATCCCAAAAATCGTGGTGTCAAGCCAGCCTTATACATAACTTAATTTATGGGCATCTGTGGTTTGATTTCTTTGTCTGTGTGGATTGGATGGGTTTATATTAGTTCAGGGGGTCTGGGCTGGGGTCTATATTTATTTAGGGATTTATATTAGTTCAGGGGGTCAGGGCTGGGGTCTATATTTATTTAGGGATTTATATTAGTTCAGGGGGTCTGAATTTGTTTAGGGGTCTATATTAGGTCTGGTCTGGGGTCCATATTTATTTAGGGATTTATATTAGTTCAGGGGGTCTGGGCTGGGGTCTGTATTTATTTGGGGATTTATATTAGTTCAGGGGTCTGGGCTGGGCTCTATATTTATTTAGGGATTTATATTAGTTCAGGGGGTCTGGGCTGGGGTCTGTATTTGTTTAGGGGTCTATATTAGGTCTGGGCTGGGGTCTATATTTATTTAGGGATTTATATTAGTTCAGGGGGTCTGGGCTGGGGTCTGTATTTATTTGGGGATTTATATTAGTTCAGGGGTCTGGGCTGGGGTCTGTATTTATTTAGAGGTCTATATTAGGTCTGGGCTGGGGTCTATATTTGGGAATTTATATTAGTTCAGGGGGTCTGGGCTGGGGTCTCTATTTGGGAATTTATATTAGTTCAGGGGGTGTGGGCTGGGGTCTGTATTTATTTGGGGATTTATATTAGTTCAGGGGTCTGGGCTGGGGTCTATATTTATTTAGGGATTTATATTAGTTCAGGGGGTCTGGGCTGGGGTCTGTATTTGTTTAGGGGTCTATATTAGGTCTGGGCTGGGGTCTATATTTATTTAGGGATTTATATTAGTTCAGGGGGTCTGGGCTGGGGTCTGTATTTGTTTAGGGGTCTATATTAGGTCTGGGCTGGGGTCTATATTTATTTAGGGATTTATATTAGTTCAGGGGGTCTGGGCTGGGGTCTGTATTTATTTGGGGATTTATATTAGTTCAGGGGGTCTGGGCTGGGGTCTGTATTTGTTTAGGGGTCTATATTAGGTCTGGGCTGGGGTCTATATTTATTTAGGGATTTATATTAGTTCAGGGGGTCTGGGCTGGGGTCTGTATTTATTTGGGGATTTATATTAGTTCAGGGGGTCTGGGCTGGGATCTGTATTTATTTAGAGAGTTATATTAGTTCAGGGGGTCTGGGCTGGGATCTGTATTTATTTGGGGATTTATATTAGTTCAGGGGGTCAGGGCTGGGGTCTATATTTATTTAGGGATTTATATTAGTTCAGGGGGTCTGAATTTGTTTAGGGGTCTATATTAGGTCTTGTCTGGGGTCCATATTTATTTAGGGATTTATATTAGTTCAGGGGGTCTGGGCTGGGGTCTCTATTTATTTGGGGATTTATATTAGTTCAGGGGGTCTGGGCTGGGGTCTGTATTTATTTGGGAATTTATATTAGTTCAGGGGGTCTGGGCTGGGGTCTGTATTTGTTTAGGGGTCTATATTAGGTCTGGGCTGGGGTCTATATTTATTTAGGGATTTATATTAATTCAGGGGGTCTGGGCTGGGGTCTGTATTTATTTGGGGATTTATATTAGTTCAGGGGGTCTGGGCTGGGATCTGTATTTATTTAGAGAGTTATATTAGTTCAGGGGGTCTGGGCTGGGATCTGTATTTATTTGGGGATTTATATTAGTTCAGGGGGTCTGGGATCTGTATTTATTTGGGGATTTATTAGTTCAGGGGGTGTGGTCTGGGGTCTGAATTTATTTAGGGGTTTGTATTAGCTCAGGAGGTTTGGGCTGCAGTTTGTATTTGCTTATGGGTCGGCGATGTGTCACTTAGGCCCCTTTCACATCAGCGTTTTACGCTGATCACAGCAGTTGCGGTGAAAAAAAACGCATCTGCTGCCTAACCGTCACACATGCGGTTCACTTGCGGCAAGCCACATGCAATGTCTATGGGGCTTGTGGCAGGTGCGGCAAGTGCGGTATAGTTGCGGTTTCGGCACTTGCGTCAGGTGCGGCTGCGAAAAAACCGCGGCTCACTGCACTTATATTGCGGCCGCATCTGCCGTAAGTGCCGAAACCGCAACTATACCACACTTGCCGCACCTGCCACAAGACCCATAGACATTGCATGGGGCTTGCCACAGGTGAACCGCAAGTGTGGCACTTAGGCAGCAGAAGCGTTTTTTTCACCGCAACTGCTGTGACCAGAGTAAAATGCTGATGTACAAGGGGTCTTACTGAGATTTTTGATGGAATTTTGAGGCTTTATCAGCAGGAGATTATCACTACAGGACTAGTGAACTTGCTGCCATATAGTCCTCCATAATCATGAGCTCTGTATTACCCCACCCCACCCCTTAGTGTTGCCTTTTTGTGTGTACACTGTGCATAGGCAGAAAGCTGCCAATCTATGATGGGGGCGCAGTTACACAGAGCTCATAATATGGTGGACAGTCCTGTAGTGATAATCTCCTACTGATAAAACGCTAATTTTATCAAAACTACAGCAAGCAGCTCAATAAGTGACACATTGTTGGAATCAGGTTTAGCCTCGATATTTCGGAGATCCGCTCAGGGGGGCTGTGTTTATATTATGGGTCTCCATTCCTTTTCGGGCACGATTTGTCATTTACTCAGGGACGGATACTTGTCCAGATTACCAAACCCCCCGGACGTGGTGACGCCACCGCTGTGTGTCCATCGCTGCCCAATATTCATGGGAGGAAGCAGCGGTGTCACAAGAGCTGACGGCTCCAAGTTTCATCATCCTGAACAACTTTATTACTTATTATACACATATTATTCCTGTAATCCGGCATCCAATAATCTGGAAATTCTTTGACTCCCCCCTCTCCAGTTGGCGCCTCTCTCAGGATCAGGAGCTGTTGCCCATAGCAACCAATCACACTGCAGCTTTCACCTCACATAGAGCGTTTAAATAATGTAAGCTGCAATCTGATTGGTTACCACCCCTCATGATTGACAGCAGCATTTGTCAGCTGCGTTTTCAGTGTATTACAGACTCCTGCTCTGTTTAATGCACTAGTCCGATAATTCAGAACAACTGCTAATCCGGAAAGCATAAAGTCCAGTTACTGCACATAGCAAAGTGCATAGACACTAAGAACAGTTATGTCTGCGACAGGCAGAGAGCTCTGCACAATATACACATTATACACACAGCTCAAGGCTGGAACTCACCCCAAACCAGTGCGGAGACCTCTGCAAATTACCTAACAGTGAGACGGTCACATAGAACTACAACTTCCGGCATGCTGCAGCGCGACCGACTACAAGTACGGCGCCCGGCCAGGACAAGAAGGAGAAGAACGCGTTCTCCTGTTGTACAGGCTGAACACACTGTGGGTACATGACTGGGTGCAGTGACTGAGGTCTGCTTTACTGCGTTAGATTAGACTAGATTAGATTAGATTCTAATCATTAGAGGGTCTGGTCTGAGGGATCATTAATTCTTCTGGGGTCTGTATTATCTGTATTTAAGGGGTCTGGTCTGGGGTCTGTATTAGTTTAGGGGTCTGTCTGGGGTCTGTATTAGTTATGGGGTCTGGTCTGGGCCCTGTATTAGTTATGGGGTCTGGTCTGGAGTCTGTATTAGTTATGGGCTCTGGTCTGTGGTGTGTATTAGTTTAGGGTCTGTTCGGGGGTCTGTATTAGTTTAGGGTCTGTTCGGGGGTCTGTATTAGTTTAGGGTCTGTTCGGGGGTCTGTATTAGTTATGGGCTCTGGTCTGGGGTCTGTATTAGTTTAGGGCTCTGGTCTGGGGTGTGTATTAGTTATGGGGTCTGGTCTGGGGTGTGTATTAGTTATGGGGTCTGGTCTGGGCCCTGTATTAGTTATGGGGTCTGGTCTGGGCCCTGTATTAGTTCTGGGGTCTTGTCTGGGGTCTGTATTAGTTTAGGGGTCTGGTCTGGGGTCTGTATTAGTGTTGGGGTCTGGTCTGAGGCCTGTAATAGTTTAGGGGTCTGGTCTGGGACCTGTATTAGTTTAGGGCTCTAGTCTGGTGTCTGTATTAGTTTTGGGGTCTGGTCTGGGCCCTGTATTAGTTTTGGGCTCTAGTCTGGTGTCTGTATTAGTTTTGGGGTCTGGTCTGGGCCCTGTATTACTTATGGTGTCGGATCTGGGATCTGTATTAGTTTAGGGCTCTGGTTTGGGCCCTGTATTAGTTTAGGGCTCTGGTCTGGGGTCTATTAGTTTAGGGGTCTGGTCTGGGGTCTGTTTTAGTTTAGGGGTCTGGTCTGGGGTCTATATTAGTTTAGGGGTCTGTCTGGGCTCTGTATTAGTTTAGGGGTCTGGTCTGGGGACGGTGTTATCTGTATTTTAAAGGGATCCTGTCACCCCCAAAACACCTCTAAACCTATTAAAACCTGTCCCTAGAGCATATTAACACTTTCCCTACACTCCTTTTACCTCCTAAATGTAGCAAGTGACATTGAAGAAAAACGTTTTATAAGTACCTCATTAGTGATGATAATGAGTGACTATGCTATTCATAGTCACTCATCCAGGCTGCCCCTCTTCTTCATATCACGCCTGAATAGGCGTGATCTACATCCCAGATTCAAATTTCCGCCTCCCTGCGCGCCTCCGCTCTCTCCCATAGCGTCCGAGGCTGCAGTGTGGCTGGGTGACGCGATCCGCGTCATTCTCGGCGCCGGGTGACGTATTTACACCGGCGCCGCGCTGTCAGCTTCAAAATGCGCACTGCGCATGCCCATGCGCATGCGTAATGCGCATTTTCAGGCGTGATATGAAGAAGAGGGGCAGCCTGGATGAGTGACTATGAATAGCATAGTCACTCATTATCATCACTAATGAGGTACTTATAAAACGTTTTTCTTCAATGTCACTTGCTACATTTAGGAGGTAAAAGGAGTGTATGGAAAGTGTTAATATGCTCTAGGGACAGGTTTTAATAGGTTTAGAGGTGTTTTGGGGGTGACAGGATCCCTTTAAGGTTCTGGTCTGGGATCTCCATTTAGAGGAGTCTGTCTAAGACCTGGATTAATTTGGAAGTCTGGTCAGGGGTCTGTATTATCTATAAGGTTCTAATCTGGGGTCTGTATTAGTTTAGGGGACTGGTCTGGGGTCTGTATTAGTTTAGGGGTCTGTCTGGGGTCTGTATTAGTTTAGGGGTCTGGTCTGGGGTCTGTATTAGTTAGGGGTCTGGTCTGGGGTCTGTATTAGTTTAGGGGTCTGTATTAGTTTAGGGGTCTGGTCTGGGGTCTGTATTATCTATAAGGTTCTGGTCTGGGGTCTGTATTAGTTTAGGGGTCTGTTTGGGGTCTGTATTAGTTTAGGGCTCTGGTCTGGTGTCTGTATTAGTTTAAGGGTCTGGTCTGGGGTCTGTATTATCTGTATCTTAAGGTTTTGGTCTGGAGTCTCTATTTAGAGGGGTCTGTCTAAGACCTGGAATAGTTTTGGGATCTGGTCAGGGGTCTGTATTATCTGTAAGGTTATGGTCTGGGGTCTGTACTTATAATGGGTTTTGAGATCTGTTAAAGGATGAAAAGTCTATTCTGTGACCTGTGTTAATTTTAGGATCTGACATGGGGTCAGTATTTGCTTAGAGGTCCGTGTTGGGATTTGTATTATTCTATATTTTTTATGGGTCTGGCATCTGTATTAGGTCAGAGAGCCTGGTCTAGGGGCCTCATTTAATATTGGCTCAATACTATCAATTTTTGGAGTTTCTGATCTGATGTCTGAACTTATTTACTTATTAGGGGTCTGGTCTGAGGTCAGTTGGTTTTCTGGAGGGTCTGGTCTGGGATTTGCTGTTCCTATCTTACATTTACTTCATGCCCATCTTATGGTTTTACTATTTTTTTGTGTTATTTGACCCAAATAGATCATATTACTGGGAACATAGCCCTCCATTCAACCTGAAAGATACCCGTCGCAAATAATTGACAAAACTACTTTGTGTAGTTCAAGATGGCCGTGAGTCTTTACTTAAGATTATTAAAATACAAATCCAATAAATAAACCATAAAACTATTCAAACTAAAATTTTGATGGGAAAACATCCATCCTTTAATTATCAATCCACATAAATGTTCACTTTTTGTGCCCATTTGGGACTGGGCGACTTCTCCCCACACAGGCTCACCGAAACGGTGAATCCCCAACCCAAGCCCAAAAGCCATCTTTCAACCACACCTTGTAATCCTAGGTTGAACACATCCAGGCCAACGTCTTTCGACCTTCGAAAAGACCAAACCGGTGGCAGGAAAACTCTCTCGTCACCTGTAAATCTGGCTTAATATTCCAAACAAGTTCCAAAATTTTGACTTTCCCCAGGTCGTTCCCCGCCAAATGAAGAATAATCAGATCTGGATGAGGAGCAACCGAAGCGATTTTGGGTAAAAGTGAACGCAGCGTATCCCACAGCATACCTCTTCTATCAAACCAAAAAATAGACACCTGCGATGGATCAAAAGATAGATTTGAGGACAAAAGATAGATCTGAGGAATATGTCCTTCGTTGCGCCCTTTTCTTCGCCCAGTACACATGAGAATTTCCTATAACCCAAATGATTGTAATCAGGTGCCGACAGCTTGAGGAGCGGGGGGGTGAGGGGGGGTTATGGAGCTATCGGGGGCCTGCGGCCATGATTAAGTAGCGTGGGGAGGGGTGCCGTCTTTCAGCCGGTAGATCCTGTGGGCAGCATGCAGTGGACGGCAATCCCCATATAGCTCCGCCCCCTCTGCATATTTTCCGGTACGCCGTACCACCCCTCTGCATATTTTCCGGTACGCCGTACTACCACGTACTCCCACAAAAAAGCCCTGATTTTAACACCTGAAAGACAAAAATAGAATTAAACAATGGCATTACAGGGGATGTAAAGACGCATTCTATGAGAAGACCATTTACCTAGCAGTCGGATCTCTGCCTCCAACATATCCGCTGATGCCGCTAATATTGGTGCGCCAACGCGGAATGAATGCGCTGAAATACGGAACCCGGACAAGCCTAAAGCTTGAACGCATTTACACAGAACCGCATTAAACTGAAAGACTATTAGAGGGGATCCATTTTTGTGAATGAACAAAGGATCGTACCCAGACGGGCGGACCTCTACCCAATTGCAAATGTTAGCTAAGGGGCAAAGCACTGAATCCTTAATTGTGTTCAAACGAATTACCGTGCCCCTTCCCAACTGGTCGTTTTTTGACCACCGCAGAAAAACCTTGCAAAAATTCCGATGCAACCGGAGATCCTGAAATAACAAACCCGCTTGCACTCGCTTGCTGCGACAGAAAAGAATCCATAGGTGTCCTCGGCATGAAGTAATGTCCTGATCCATCGCGGAATGCAACCCTACGCATTTCGGCGGGCTCTGGTAAGAAAAAGAAGTATGAGACAAAAAACTTGTACCTTCATGAAGTTGACCCTTCAACCATACGCTATAAGATAAACATAAAAATACAGTCTGATGAATAATCGAATTGATGAGTGGGTTTTTTGACGTTAGAATGTTCCAGGCCATAACCAAACCTTTGTCCATAGATTGTAACATAATTCTCTTGTTCGACATCTGCTGACCCCAAACCGACAAGGCTACTAGAACAGAAAATACAACAAGTAAGGCTGAATCCAGGCGCTGCAATGCACCACCAAGAAGGCCAAGGGCACACAACCGATTGGGAGCCAACCTCAAGTTTATCACAATCTGTATCATCCACGAAAAAATGCAAACCCGACGGCTCAACAAAAACTTCTTGAATACAGCATCGTCCATTATACGCAGCCAAATTCGTAAATCCTTGTTCATAGCGCTAGACAGGCAAATATGAGCACTCAGGGAAGCAAAACCTTTAGCGCCATCATACAAACGCCTACAAAATGCTCTGCCCATCGGCATAATATGAAGAGCGAAATTTAAGCTTCCCAATAAAGATTGCAGTTGGTGTAAGGTAGCCTCTTTCTTGCCCAAAACTCCCAAAATTTTAAAACGAATACTTTTCTGTTTTTCGCGTGGAAGACGCAATTCCATCTTGGAGGAATCAATCCCAATACCCAGAAAATCCAAAGAAACACAAGGAAAAAAACATTTTTTCAATTGCCAAATAGATTCCAAAATTCTCTATCAGCTTACAAAAACTCAAAATGACCGAACCACAGTCCTCACTTCCTGGAGGTCCCATAACTTAAAAAATCGTCAAGGTAGTGTAAAACACTACCTCGTGGAACCGCTTAAACTGTTGCCCATTCAAGAAACGAGGAAAACGCCTCAAAATAAAAACATGAAAAAGCAAAACCCATAGGAAGACAGCGGTCGAAAGAAAAAGCACCCCGAAAGTGAAAACCCAAAGAATTGAATCCCCTTGGGAATTCCGGCAGCAGACGAAAATCCAATTCAATATCAGCTTTCGCCATCAACGCCCCTTTTCTAAAACGCTGTAACTGGGAAATGGCAACATCAAAGGAAGTGTAGGAAAACGCTGGATGATCACCCGAAACCTCGTCGTTCAGGAAAAAACCTCAGGGGTATGACAAATGGTGTATAACCCGAACTGCTACTCCAAGGTGGGGAACTCTTAAATTCACAAATGGTGGATATGAAAAAGGACCCGCAATCCGGTCTAAATCCAACTCCTTAGAAATATATTCAGCAACAGAATCACCATACAATGAAACCGAAACTAAATTTTTGTGCACAACACAACCTATACCCTTACATTCTGGTACAATGAAGCCAAAATGTAAGCCTTCAGTGAGCTGTTGAGCTTTCACCTGGTCGGAATACATTTCTAGAAACGGACAAATTGTGTCCAGTCCCGCCAGCGTCCTGCCCTTTAAGCCCTGTATCCTGAGAGCCGCCAGCTCCAGTTGTAGACCCCTGCTTTTTATAGCATTTGGATATGGAATATCCACGTCCGCAAAATGAACATTCATGCCGAAAGCATGTGGGAGCATTAAACTAACCCACAGCCCCACATCTTTGGAGCCCCAATAAACATTCGGGTGTACTGATAACTTTTGACGAAATGCTTCGTCATAAATGAGTTAAGCAGAACCCCGAAATTCCTATATGCTTCGAGGAGAATGTCCAAATGTTGGAATGTGCTGGAGGCCTGGCTCCCGTTCACCCAAAACTGCAGCGTATATGGCAAACGCCTGCAGCCAGTTGTAAAAGGACTTGTAAGGGCATTATTTGTCACTATCCATATCGGGTTTCTCGTCCTTCTCAGCCGTGGCAATTGCGTTCCAACAGCAATAATGTGAATAAGTCCACATATTCACGCTGCCATATCTTCTTAGTTGCTAAAGGTAGGTGAAAACCTAGAGCTGATACTTGGAAGGTCATTGCCTCTTTCAACAAGGAATCAGCAACTCCAGCAGACCTGCCAGAAGGCAATGTGCCTGAAGCCGTAGCTTGCCCTGCATGGCAACCAGCTAGAGCCGCAGCTACTGCTTGCCGAAAGTAAGCATGTATTGTATTCATATGCACAAAAGGGGAAAGTATTCCCCAAACCAATATCCTAATTGAGGTCGAGCTGGCCCCACAGTTCATGAACCGCTGTGGCCCGATGACTGCTAATGGAAGCAGACTAAAGCGACCGCCCAGTCTCATCGTCAGATGAGGAGGTTGCCGATGCCCAGACATAAGCTGCATATGTAGCAGCCAGTATGCCCACAATGCAATGCTGCACAGGGATCCGGGATTGTGACCCCTGTCCCGCTGGTGTTCATAATGACAGCGCTGCCGCTGCGCTGCTGTGCAATGAAGCCCTCCACCCCTCTGTGCCCGGTGATCTTACTGGATGTCCCGGGCTGCTGAGCTGTCATGGGCAGATTGTTCCGTTGCAGAGTGGGCCTTTTCTTCCGGCGAGATTTCTGACTCTGTAGATCTCGTGATGCTGCCCGGCGCCAACCTCACAGCATCCTAAGCCGAACTCCAGCGATAGTCACTCCCCTGGTGATGCCGATCAGGTGACTAGTGAGGGGAACACCTCCAGCATGCCTTCCTTTTCTTGTGGTCCGCACCGTCCCTCCTCCTGTTACCAAGGTGCCAGCACCAATCACGGCAGCTTTCTACCTGAGGATACCTCAGGGATCTCCAGAATAGGTTTCACCACAGAACTTCTATACTTTATACCTTAATAAAACAATATAACGTGAATCTAATTTTAGGGAAGTATGTACCCATGAGCCCCACACACTAAGCGCTTTGTGGGTCGCCCATTACCACAGATGGGCAGCCGGTCAGCAGGACCAGAGGACCATGGCAACCAGCAACGGCTGCCGAGTTGGGCTGAAATGTTCTAGGAAACGGCCGACCATTGTAGACTTCAGAGTGCAGATCGTCACAATAATCACTTTAGGCAGCGGCGTAACTTGAAGCTCATGGGCCACAGTGCAAAAACTCCCAACGGACCCCCAATTATTGCAAATCTTTAATAGCATTAGTTTTTTCCTATAGGCGAAAGGGACTTTTGGGGGCCCCTAAACTCCTGGGCCCGGATGCGATTGCAACCCCTGTATCTATCACAGTTACACCACTGACTTTAGTCCATGTGCACACAATGAGTATTTGGGGAGTTTTTTTACCTCAGAGTTTGTAGCCAAAACCAGGAATGGAACAATCATTGGGAAAGTATAATAGAAACACGTCACCACTTCTGTATTGATCACCCACTCCTGAATTTGACTTAAATTCTGAGGTAAAAAACTCACTAAATACCCAACATGTCTGAAGCCGCGAGTCTTAGGCTACATTCACACTGTGCGTTTTTGGTCTGTTTTTTACCTCAGTATTTGTAGCCAAAACCAGGGGTGGATGATAAATACAGAAGTGGTGACCTGTTTCTATGATACTTTTCCAATGATTGTTCCACTCCTGGTTTTGGGTATAAAAACTGAGGTAAAAAACTCACCAAATGCTGAACGTGTGCACGAGGCCTAAGACTCGAGGCTTCAGACTTTAAGGCCACGTGCACACGTTGAGTATTTGGTGAGTTTTTTTACCTCAGGATTTGTGGCCAAAACCAGGAGTGGGTGATAAATACAGAAGTGGTGACGTATTTCTATGGTAGCACAAGGCCCATTTTTTACTTTTCTTAATAATAACCCATAACCTAATTCTTAACTACTTTAAGAAATAAATTGACTCGAACACCTACGTGGATAACAAAGGTCGTGATGTTTATTATGGGTAATGAAAAACATAAAGATAAGTATCAATAAATAATGATAATAAACTTATAAAACCATGTTCACTTCTTTATTAATAAGCGATCAGGCAGCTTACTGCCTATCATTCCCAAACTGCTAAGCGAAACGCTTAGCCCCCCCCAAACAACACAACCCTTGCTCCACGCAGTTCTGTAAGCCAACATTAAATATATCATTCCCCACCTCCGAAAGATGAACCAAATCACTATTATACAGACCATGAGTGTAATCCTCCAGGTCTACATGTCTATAAGAGAATCCTCCCACGAGATTCATAAATTTCTCCAAGGAACGATTGACTCGCTTCCTTATTTTGTCCATAAATTTGTGATCTGGCGTTGCCCAAATTAATCTAGGGATAACTTCCGAAAAAATTAGGATGGACTTGGGCAAAATGTTGGGAAGAACGGCAATGTCCCGACGCATAGACCCCAATTAGGTCCAAAGTGCGGATTTTTCCTAAGTCGTTGCCAGACAAATGAAAAATCAAGATATCGGGAGATGGCCAAACAGAAAGTAAACGCCTCACCTCTTTTACCAAAGCATCCCAATGTAAACCCCTTATCCCGCACCAAAAAATGCGCACTTCACCTTTATCAAATGAAAGATTGTCGTTGGGCTCTAGCAAATGCCCGAGCGATATAAGAATGTCCCAAGATCCAGACCACAACCGGACCTGGAGAAGAAGATGAAAATAAACAACACATATTTTAAAAATTGCACAAATGTGGGCGAATATACGCCTTATAGGACTTAGATTTCCAACGGCCAATTGCTTTAATCTTAATGGAAGATAAACCCAAATTTGCTGCAGCTGTAGCAGCGCCTATTCTGAAGGAATGAGACGTCAATTTAAGGTGGGAAAGATTTAGTTTTGTTAAACATTTACGTAATATAGCGTTAAACTGGAAAGTAGTAGCGGGGGATCCATCCGAGTGGATAAACAATGCACCTGGAAGGTCAGAGCAAACATTAAGCCAATTACGTAAATGCATAACTGGGCATAAATCAGAACCTGCAACGCTATGTAGCGTTATCAAACTACCCTGACGTAATTGGTCAGTTTTGATTTACTAAGGAGCAGGGAGACGGATGATCTTTGCAGCGCTACATTTTGTATTAAAATACCGGTTGGACAAGACTTCTTTATAGACATTAATTCACTAACGCGAAACGCGCCAAAAAAGGCGCAAACAAAAGCAGTTTTAAATAGGCAAGACTCATAAGTGTCAAAGCATACCGACGGTAAAAAGGACAAAAACTGTGAAAGTAAATCAGCGGTGATTGGCCGCCTGACGTCTGCAAATGATAATTTCTTTCTAAGCCCTTTCATACATTGCTTCACTGCGAAATGAGACGACAGGGGGTCAATGCCACGTAATTTTAGAAAAAAGGATACACCTGCCAACATTTTTTGGATCGTAGAATAACCTAGGTTCTTATTTAATAAATCTACTCTATAATTGCCGTAGGCAAAATCGTGTCGGCCCCCGAAAACGCCGTGGCTATGTCACACTGTGACGTCACCACGCGCAAGCAATGGCCGCGAAGCGGCCATTGCGAGTCGCTGGCCGAAAATAGAACCAGAGGCTCGGCCACAAACTTAGCGATTTACCGCTGAGGTAGCGCGAGCAATGGCCGCGAGGCCATTGCGAGTCGCTACCTCAGTCGCCGCACCTGTCGCAACTCCCCTATACTTTCAATGGGGATCTATTGCGACTCGCTGTGTAGCGCGAGCAATGGCCGCGAGGCCATTGCGAGTCGCTACACTTGCAGGTTGGTGTAAAGATGTCATTGGAATAATTGGATTATTATTTGAAAATCTAAAAAAAAAATTAAAAATATTCTAGACACCCGATGCATTTGCATCAGGCTCACAGCTAGTATTCAATAAAACCTAACGCTAAAGAAGAATCGCTCTGAAAAAAGGAAACATGCATATTATTGCAAAATTTAACCCATTCAGACCAAGCTGAGTTATAACCTGCCCATGTGTTCACTGCCAGAGAATTTTGTATCAGGGACGAAGTCACTCCCATATGATCTCCCATAGACCCGGAGGGCAAGGATGCCCCTCCGCTGTTGATCCATGGACCAAATCCGTGAATAACCCCTTCTGATGAGACAAAATATCAGCGAGGTTATTAAAAAGACCAGTACAGAATTTTGCTTTCAACCATATATTGTGGCTCATACATATGAAAACAATCCGCCGTAAAATTCTCGCAGAATAATGACATTTTGAAGACAGGGTATTGATAGAAAAAACTGTTCCCAAATTATCAGATAGCAAGGAGATCCTCTTATTTTCTAAATCTGGAGCCCATATGGACAGGGCAACCAAAATAGAAAATAACTTGAGCACTGTTGGTTTGCTAGTAATACCTTGAAGGTGCCATATATCAGGCCAAGGCGCTGATGAAAAAGAATTGCCAAAACGAACACTGTAACCATGAGCTTCTGATGCATTAAAAGATAAATTAATGGCGTCAGAAGATAAAAATTCTTCCTGACAGCAACTAATCCCATTATAATCAGACAAAAATTGCGACCATATTCTAAGGTCGTCTTTCAGGGGTGCAGTAAGCTTAAGGTGAGAAGTGGGCGATGACAAGCCTCTAGTGGCCTCATATAAACGACGTGAAAATACTCTCCCCATTGGCACTACTCGTAAAGCAAAGTTTAAAAGACCCAATAATGACTGAAGGTCCCTTAATGTGGTCTTATCCCTTGATAACATCATAGATATCATCAACCTAAGTTTGGATAATTTATCCAACGGTAAACGAAGTTCCATGGCCTTGGAATCAATAATAATACCTAAAAATTGAATCTCCGTACAAGGGAGTACCGTCTTTTCATGGGCAATGGGGACACCGAAGTGAGAACATAGGTCTAAAAATTTAAAAACTAAAGAACTGCAAGCATCAGAATTAGCGGGGCCTATAAAGAAAAAATCATCAAGATAATGCATTACACCCCCCCTTGGCACTTCGTGTTGAACAGACCATTGTAAAAATGTAGAAAAATTTTCAAAATAAAAGCAAGACATTGAAAACCCCATAGGGAGGCATTTAACAAAATAGAAACTATTACCGAACTGAAAACCCAGGGAATTAAAACCAGACGGTAAGACAGGCAAAATTCGGAAAGCTGATTCGATGTCAGTTTTTGCCATTAAAGCACCAGCACCGTACTGTCTCAAAAGCTCAATGGCACAATCAAAGGAAGAATACTGAACAGAGGCATCAGACTTGCAGATCTGATCATTCAATGAACAACATTTTGGGTATGACAAATGATGGATTAATCTAAAGGAGCCAGGCTCTTTTTTAGGTACGATACCCAAGGGGGATAACCTAAAATTAGGGAAAGGAGGGGCAGAAAAAGGACCTGCTACCCTCCCTAATTCAATTTCTTTTCGGATTTTTTTAAGAACGACATCCTCAAATCCAATGACGGAGGCCAAATTATCAACCCACATACAGCCCACCCCGTGATATTCAGGGACGAAAAAACCATCCCTGAACCCACGATAGAGCAAATCAGCACTCACTGTGTCTGGGTAAACTCTTAGCCAAGGCACCATGTTTTCCAACTTCACTGGAGTCAGTGCTTTTGGAAACAACTTCTTTGGTGCCGGGCTGAACTTGCGACGGGTAACCGTGTTTTTTGAAACATTTTGAAAGGGGGTGGGCTCCTCCACAAAAGGAACATTCATGCTTGAACCTACAATTGGAAGACCATTTGCAGGTTGAATCATTAAAGGCATAACAGAAGCCTTTTTTAATAGTCTGGTTTGGAGAAGGTTGTCTAAGTATGGTATTCCTCTGTGGCAACATTAAATTGAGCCATAAGCCCACATCCTTGCTACCCCATTTCATGTTAGGGTGAACGGACAGCTTTTCGGCGGAAAGACTCGTCATATGTACACCAAGCCATTCCGCCAAAATGTTTGAAAGCATCGAGGATAATCTCGACATGCTGAAACAATCCTGAGCAGCACTGTGGTTGTCGTTCACCCAAGACAGAAGCAAAGATACAAAATGCATGTAACCAGCTATTAAACGATTTAAAGGAGCGCTTTTTATCCTCCCCCTTATCCTTGGAGTTATCCTTAGAAACGGGGATAAGAGAAAAAATGTCAATAAATTCCCCGTTCCAAATTTTCTCCTTCACTGTAGTAGGAAGATGAAAACCAAGCGGGGATAAATCGCAGGTCAGAGCCTCTTTAAAACATGTGTCAGAGACTCCACTCAAAGAACGAGCTGGAGCATTGACCGCAGAGTCCTGAGGCTGAGACCCATGATCAAGCCCCGACCGAGGGAATAAATCACATACTATATTCTGTACCAACTGTTTGAGGTGATACAGACCCACATCACTATGGGCCACAGACAGGGGCACATGAAAGTTCTCACCCTGTCCGGCGTGATGTGAAGGACGAGCATCTTCTTCAGACATCCTCCGTGTCTTCTGTCCTGTAGAACCCGTATGGGCCTTGCTGTTATCTGAGTCTGAAGATCCAGACTCACAGACCCAGGCCGCCGCCACCGACTCTGTGTTCTTCTTGCTTGACCTCTGGTGGTGCCTCGCTGGGGATCTGCCTCCTGACGCTGATCCCTGAGCCGCCGACGCGCTTTTACGGCACCGGCGGCTAGACGGGTCACGGCCTTTCTCTTTACGGCCGCTCTAAGCTCGGGCTCCCTCTGGTGGCGGCCTCCGGTACTGCCCGCTGCTGATGCAGAGCGGCGGGGAGGAGACTTCCGCCTGGCAAGGGGATTCTTCCTTGCCGGAGCTGACGCGGCGGAACGGGCGGCCCCCTGCTTTTCCTTCCGCCGGATGCACAGCCTGATAGGAGACCTCCGCACAGCAGCAGCAGCAGCAGCGGGTCCCTCGCTTTCAGGCTCCGGCTCCGGTTCAGCGATGGTCACAGGCTCAGATGGCGGCTCCTGTGACAGCGGCACCTGAAGACACTGCAGAAGCCATTCTTCTCCTCCTGGACCTCCTATCTTCTTCTGCAGATCCTCAAGTAAGGCTTCCATCGTCTTCCTCTTCTTCTTCTTTCTTCCAGGATCCCGCTGAAACTGCAGCCGGCCGATCCTGACACCTGCTTAAAAACAGAATCATCTCTCCCGCTCAGGGAGACTTAACCAATCACCAGGCTGCCAGGTATCTTACCTACACCTGACAGCCAATCACAGTAAGACTTGAAATTTACCTCAGGGCCTGGTCTCCCTAGCAACCAGGCCACATCTGCCCAGATACTGGGATAACTATAGAATGACCAATCCTAACCCTCCAATAATAAGTATAGGGCCTGTGCGACCATATGACAGCCCTATTAGAAATATGTCTGTCTGCCCATGATACTTTTCCTCTGATTGTTCCACTCCTGGCTTTGGCTACAAAAACTAATGAGTGAAAACGCACAGTGTGAATGTAGCCTTAGGCCTCGTGCACTCATTGAGTATTTGGTGAGTTTTTTTTACCCAAAACCAGGAGTGGAGCAATCGGAGGAAAAGTATAATAGAAACCCGTCACCACTTCTGTATTTATCACCCACTCCTGGCTTTGCCTACAAAAACTGAGGTAAAAACTCATCAAATACTCAGTGTGTGCACATGACCTTATGCTTTTTATCTTGTTCGGCCTACTGTGCATATTTTGCTTGTGCTGCTTTTTTCCAGCCTCAAAAACGCTTGTTTCTGGTACGTTTTGGCTACGCTTTTGTAAGGCTGCTTTCACATTATTATTATTTATTTATACAGCGCCATTGGTTCCATGGCGCTTTACATGTGTAAGGGCAGAACAAGGACGAGAACATAAATAACAACGAATAAATCATACAGGTACATTAGGGCAGAGATCCTGTCCACAAGGGCTCACAGTCTATAGGGGGTGGGGAGGGAGGCAGTAGGAGGGGGAGAGGTGAGATGATGCAGCGGATTAGGTCTTAGTGTGGGTTATAGGCTTGAAGGAAGAGGTGGATCTTCAGGTTTTTCTTGAAGGTTCCCAGGGTAGGGGAATGTCTGATGTGGTGTGGAAGAGAGTTCCAGAGTATGGCGGATGCACGAGAGAAGTCTTATATGCGGTTGTGGGAGGTGGAGATTCGGGGGGAGAAGAGAAGGAGCTCTTGAGAGGAGCGCAGATTGCATGAGGGCTGGTATCGGGAGACCAAGTCGGAGATGTATGGAGGGGACAGGTTGTGGATGGCCTTGTATGTCAGGGTTAGGGTTTTGAACTGAGATCTCTGGGAAGTAGGGAGCCAGTGGAGGGCTTGGCAGAGGGGGGAGACGGGGGAGGTGTGACAGGTGGATGAGTTGGGCAGCGGAATTGAGGATGGTTCAGAGCGGTGCAAGGGAGGAAGCGGGGAGGCCGGTGAACAGGAGGTTGCAGTAGTCGAAATAATGAGGGCATGGACAAGCATTTTGGCAGTGTCGTGGTCAAGGAAGGAGCGGATCCGTGAGATGTTTTTAAGCTGGAGGTGGCAGGAGGTGGCAAGGGCCTGGATGTGTGGCTTGAAGGAGAGAGCAGAGTTGAGGATTACACCAAGGCATTTGGCGTGGGGGACGGGTGAGAGTGTGCCGTCGTTGAAAGTGACGGTTAGGTCAGGTAGAGGGTAAGAGCGACTTGGGGGGAAGCAGTAAATGTAATTTGCATCTGACAGATGACATCTGGCACCGACCCGGCAAGCCCCATTCATTCTCTATGTGTCTTGAAGTCAGGTGTGTCAAGTGCAGTGTTGCCGGATTCGGCACTTGTCGCACCTGACCGCAAGACCCATAGAGAATAAATGGGGCTTGCCGGATGGGTGCCACTAGTCGGCCTACTACGCGGCACATCCGGCAGGTGTGGCGACATCTGCCGGATCTGCCACGAATTACATTTACCATTGATGTGAAAGCATCCAGAGTTGCAGTTTTCAGTTCATTACAAGGCAGCCCCCCAAAAAAGCACAAGATAATTGACAGGGACTTTAATAAATGCATGCTTTTTTGGCACCACTGAAAAACGCACATTGTGGGCACAGCTTTCTGAAAATCACATTGACTTTCATTACAAAACTGAGGGGTTTTGGTGCAGAACACGCTATAGAAAAGAAGAGTGGGGACAGCTTCCTTCTAATATGGCAGATTGGCCCCCTCGACCCCTCAGGGTTTAGGGTTTGACATTGTCGGTGCAGCCCCATTTTCGGGCTTCAGCTATTCATCTGATTATTTCCATTACATCATGCCCTTCCCCCTCCCATGAAGTATACACGGGGTGCAAACCAGGAGCGGAGTGTAGACCTCCATACATCAGCACTGCACGCTTCTTGCATTTTATTAATGCACTATAGTGTGGCGCCCCGCAACGAGTGCGTCACAGGAGGGTATTGCAGCCACAAATGTAGCAGCAATATTCTCTGACCCAGCAGTCAAACTGTTAACTCAGAGATCCATACCCTGCATGCATCACCTAGAATAGAGGGCCAATCAAGGTCCTGGTGGGCGGAGTGCAAGGGTAGCGTGTAGTAGTAGAAGTTTAGTCCAGCCTAGAGAGTTAGTCTCGGGTCTGGAGAAGCAACAGTAACCTAGAACACCTCTGCAGATTCCCAGCTCTGCAACCCAGGAGAGGGGGTTGCACAGTCTCGTGCGACCCCCCCTGGCCACCCTCGCTGGCCTTCTCCCTACCAATTACGGGCATCATCATGCGGGTCCAAAAACCATCCCGTGCCCATCTACAGCTGGTTTACTGGTACCGAAGCTAGCAGTAAGTTCAGCTCTCCTATGCGAACCAGAGGAGTGGAGGGAGCGCTCTACAGGAGCACCCCACCATCGCCAAATCCAGTCGTCTAACCAGCGGTGTACCTACCAAGGGACCCAAGGCTCCCCAAAACATCCGGAACGTATACCCGGATAGGGCATTCAAGCAGCCTCCCTGTACCCGATCTGGTATTCCTGGGCGACAACGGCAACTTACTTAGATAGAATGGAGGAACACCGCGGATCTCTGAGGGACACCTATCACTGCTGAGTCCACCCGGTCTGCTACCTACAACTGTATACCATGTATTGCCTGCTGGTTACAGTAAAGAACCCGTTGCAGAGACTTACAGTGTCCGTGCTTTCTTATGAACTGTCTGTCCGCACTTCAAGGTAACCGCAGCTGCCGCACAACATCTTAAGCAGCTCCAGCCTCCGAGGATCATCGCTTACCCTGTGGGGAGCGTTCCATCTCGCTGCATTCCATCCCCCGGAGGCCCCGCAGCGTCGGTAAGACTTACCGAAATACTCATAGGTGGCGTCACGACAAATTAACCCTTTAATCTGTTCCCACAAGACGTCTCTTCTTTTTGATCTGCACTCAACCGGGCCCCACTACCGGCAGGCGCGGTCCACCCGTGACAAGGAGGAAGAAGCTACTGCCTGTCTAAACCGGAGTCCCGGCCACGGTGAGTCAATTGCACCTTTCTTTTTTTCTTTTACGGGAATGAGGAGCTGGTGATGGCCGGGCACAGAGCCGCACATATACAATTAGCACAGAATTAATTACCCACCCTCCATTATTCCTCTCTCACTTGTTCAGACTTGTGTCTGTGTAATAATCAGATGTCAGTGAGTGAGATTATGTGAGGACCTGCCTCCTCATCCCCGACACTGCCTTCGGGGCTCCGGCTTGAATTTGCAGCCTGAGGTCTGAATTCAGGGACATGGTGTAAAATGTATTTTGAGCACCTCACATCTGTATTTATTCTGAGTTCTGGGGTCTGTATCTGTATCTGGGGTCAGTATTAGGTACTGTGTTAGGGATTGTATTGGATTAGGGGTCTAGCCTACGTCTGAAATTATGGGGGTTGGTTTGGGGGTCTGCATTCATTCTGATGTTTGAGATGTAAATGTATTTATTTAGGAGTGTACGGCAATATTATATTAGGGCTATGACCCCGGATTTCTGCAAAACTTCCAAAATTTACTCATACCCCGTGAACCTTTCTACATTTTTAACGTTAGGGACCTTTCACATCAGCGTTTTCTGCAGATCCGGCAGGTTTGCCGCATCTTCCGCATATTCATTCCCTATGAGACTTGCGGCACTTTCAGTTTTGCCGGCCCCGGCACTTCAAGTAAATAAAACGCAGCTAGCAGCGTTTTTTTTGCGCTGTCACAGGTGCTGGATCCGGCAAAACCGCAAGTACTGCACCTGCCTCAAGTCCCATAGGGAATGAATGGGGCTTGCCACAAGTGAGTCGTTTCGCAGCAGATGTAGCAAACTTGCCGGATCTGCCGCGATCGGCAGAAAACACTGATGTGAAAGCAGCCTTACACCCACAAACTTAAATTTATTTTACAGGGATTTTGTGTGATACCAACACTAAGTGCAAATGTGGCGCCCCACTGGTTGATAGGTAGTGAAATCCAAGCACTCATCGAGTCATGAATAGTTGCTTATTAAGTGATTTATTGAAGACATACATAGAATGGGTGGTGACAGCAAACGTTTCGGTCCAAATTTGGACCTTTATCAATACGTCACTATGAAATAAAACAAAACAAGGAGTACAGTGAGAATATTTACAATGAACAGGTGAAGTATATACATCTGTCTTACATATATACATTATTTACACGATTAACACTCAGTCCCTTATAACAGTAATGGGCAGGAGGTTATCAAATCTTTATATGAATTCCAGTTATCAATTTGTAAGGCACAACATAGGACTAAGGAAGAGAGAGGGAAGATATCAAAATTGAGGGGCAAGGGAAGGGAGATATCAAGTGGCTCAATGATTTACCTGTGAATCTTTGGTGAGGGGGTAAGGCTGGTTAGGATGAAGTACTCAATAGTTGAGACGGTAAACACTGAAGACTTGTTGATCTATGAAAAATGGGTATCATGTGAGAGAGGGATAGTTATGGTGTTTGTTATTTGTGAGCTATCACCATCTAATGATTGTACCTTCTGAACTAGTTGTTCAGTTGTGTCCTCTGGGATATTGGTTCCAGCTTGCTCACAGTGTAGCCTGTGGATATGTACATGTGTTTAGTTAAAGTCATGTGCGGGCTATGTGTTAAAAAGACCAGGTATGCTAATTACCTTTTGTGTTATCAGTGTGTCTCCACACTTGTATGTGTTGTCCTGTTTATGCAAAGTCCTGGTCACCGTGCACACAATTGTATCCTATGAATATATGTACATATTTAACACCTCATATATCAATATGTATACCCCCTTTAAGTCTATGTGTCCCATTGATACCGTTTTTATAATGGTGGAAGCCTTCAGCCTGTTCCCCTCAGTATGTGGTACTATGATGTCACTTGTACTTCTGGGTAGACACCTTGCGGCTATATGATAGGAGGCGCAGACCGACAAATGGTCCTACGGTCACAGGTAGGGGTCCAAACTTAGTTGTAAACATCTCCGACTTGCGGCTATATGATAGAAATGAGAGGCAGTCTCATAATGTTAGAAGTAAAGTAGTACTTAGCTTTATGCAATGCAGTCTGGCACAGGTCGGGTCCGCTCACCGGTGGGCTCAGAAACGCCAGCACAATCCGTGCTTGTGGCAGTGATTGAGGCTCTAGGAGGGCATCCGCCCTTTTATCTCCTATACAGCCCGCCGGGAAGCCGGAAATGAACTTTGGAGTTTGCGCATGCGCAGTAGCGCTCCACTCGCGAACCGGAAGTGCCTTTGTTATTGTTGTGCAGCGTTGTCATGGTAGTGGGCAACGCTGTACAAGGCACATAATGGATTAACCATGATGCGATCTGGTTTGTGGGGCACTGTGTATGATGCACATAACTTAAATACAGGATTTTTAGAATCATAGTATACTAGATGATTAGACTGGATAGAGAAAATGAATCAAGTGTTGTAATGTGTGTGGATTTCACTGGGTTCTGATCTACATCTTATACATCAGTCAGTGGTGATATATGCAAGGATGTATAGAACAACAGGAGTTGTTATCATATATTGTACATGGGTTAAGTTTTCACATGTCAAATTTGGTCATACATTGTATTTATCTTATAACCATATATGATAATCAGCATTTTTTGTTACATCTACGTCCCATTAGTCCATCATGGGTATATTCAACACACATCTATATATATATACACAACACAGGCTGTTACGGGGTCCAAGCCATATAATATACTAAATATAAGGGAAAACGAAAGAAGAAATGGAGAAATGAAACTTGTAAAAATTCTATGGGGGTCTTTTGAGATGTCTTACCCAATTGTCGATCGTGCTTTGAGACGACCAGGGAAGGCTAGGTGTTGGTCTGGAACAAGAAATTTAGTTAAGCCACTCGATCTCCCTATTCAGTCCCTTTGGTGTCAGTGTGTCCAATGTGTGTATCCAATAGCTTTCCCGTTTCTTAAGAAATCTAATATGGTTACCCCCTCGTCGTGGTCTGGGTACTTGCTCTATGACCTGAAACCTAAGCTGGGCCACGTTATGTTTCGCCTCCACGAAATGGTGCGGCACAGGCAACCATGTCTTTTCAGTACGTATCGTGGACTTATGGCTCTTCATCCTATCTCTGATGGCCTGTGTAGTTTCCCCACGTAGAGCAGGCCGCAGGGGCACTTAATGAGATAGACTACGAAGTTAGTGTCGCAGGTATAGAGTCCCCTAACCTTGTATGTCTTTCCTGTCCGTGGGTGTATTATTTCGCTGCCCTTGATGACGTTTGAACAACTGAGACAACCTAAACATGGAAATGTACCTGTTCTACGTGCCCCTGTAAGTGTTCTCGTCAGAGGTTGTCTTAGTGAACCTATATCTGCCCTGACTAGCTGGTCTCTCATGTTCGTGGGCCTTCTTGTGCACATCAATGGAGGATTTTGGAAAGTTTCTATGTTGGGGTGTGCCTTTGTTAATAGGTTCCAGTTCCTTCTGATAAGGTGATGTATTTTGGGCATAATGGGATGATAGGTGTGTACAAAAGGTAGCCTATTCTGTGTTGTTGTCTGTTTTGTTACAACGTCTCTGTCACCCATGGCACTTTCCCTTTCAGATGTCAATAGGGCTTGGGGGTAATTACGTTCCAGGAATTTGTTGGACATTTCTTGTAGTCTAGTGGATCTTGTTTCTGGGTCTGTCACTATGCGGGACACCCTTTTAAACTGTGACCTTGGTAGGCTGTTTTTTGTGGCTTTGGGATGGCAGCTCCCATAAAGCAGAAGGCCGTTGCAGTCTGTAGGTTTGGAGTATATGTCGGTCCTGAGACTACCATCAGTGTTTTTTATTACCCGGGTGTCAAGAAAGGGGATTTCGCCGTAGTCTGAGTTTAGAGTAAAAGTGAGTTCCTGTCGTATAGTGTTAATGTAGTTGTAAAAACACTGTAAGCTCCCCTCTGAGCCATTCCATATACAAAACACGTCGTCAATATATCTATACCATGTCGTGGCATGTGTTCTGAATAGATCATTGGGGTAGATATATGTCTCCTCGAATTTGTTCATGTACAGGGTAGCGTACGCCGGTGCTACGTTTGAACCCATCGCGGTCCCGCACGTCTGCACATAGAATTGGTCCTCAAAAAGAAAGTAATTCTCTCTGAGTACCAGCTCCAGCAGATCCATGCATAGATGAGTGAGGTTGGGCTCTACCCCATGTTGTTCTAATGTGTCATGAACTGATTCCATCCCCTTGTCGTGGCTTATTGATGTATATAAGCTGTTGACATCAAATGTACACAGAATACAGTCCTTGGGGATTTGGCCTAGTGCCCTTAGTTTGTTAAGAAAATCCCCAGTGTCAAGGATAAAGGATTTGGTCAACTTAGTGTAGGGTGTTAGTATCTTTTCCAAGAACATGGAGAGGGGACTGAGAATGGAGTCTGTACCTGCCACTATCGGACGGCCGGGTGGGTTCTGGAGGTTCTTATGTATCTTCGGTAGTGTATACAGAACAGGTGTTATAGGGTGTTCCTGAGTGAGGAAAGTTCTGGTTTTCATGTCTATGGTGTTGTTGCCATGGTATTTACTGACTACACGGTGTATTTTAGTCCTGATATTGTATACGGGGTCATGTGGGATTTTTCTATACGTGTTCGTATCACTCAGCTGTCGGTTAATTTCCGAGACATATTGGGTCTTGTTCATGACAACGATGGCCCCTCCCTTGTCCGCTGGTTTTATTATTATATTTTTGTTGTTTTTGAGGGCTGTAATGGCCTGTCTTTCAAGGGAAGATATGTTACTGCGGACAGGTAAGAGGCCAATCTGCTGTTCACGAACAAGACCACCTATGTCTTTATTGAGTAAGTTGATGTAAGTTTCCACTGCGTGGTCAGTTTTGGGAGGCGTGAAGTCACTTGGGTTTCTCAAACCTAAACTGGTGATTGAGACCTGTGATGTTGTTGTATGTTTCGTGCTTGTGCCAAGTTGGTTTAGTGTTTGTGGTACCTGATGCCCAAAGTATGCCTTTAGTCTGAGTGATCTATAGAATCTCTGCAAGTCTGACTCTAATTGAAATGTGTCCCATCTCGGTGTCGGACAAAAGGACAAACCTTTGTTTAGGACTGAAAGTTCAATTGGGGAGAGAGAATAGTCAGAGATGTTTACAACTAAGTTTGGACCCTTACCTGTGACCGTAGGACCATTTGTCGGTCTGCGCCTCCTATCATATAGCCGCAAGGTGTCTACCCAGAAGTACAAGTGACATCATAGTACCACATACTGAGGGGAACAGGCTGAAGGCTTCCACCATTATAAAAACGGTATCAATGGGACACATAGACTTAAAGGGGGTATACATATTGATATATGAGGTGTTAAATATGTGCATATATTCATAGGATACAATTGTGTGCACGGTGACCAGGACTTTGCATAAACAGGACAACACATACAAGTGTGGAGACACACTGATAACACAAAAGGTAATTAGCATACCTGGTCTTTTTAACACATAGCCCGCACATGACTTTAACTAAACACATGTACATATCCACAGGCTACACTGTGAGCAAGCTGGAACCAATATCCCAGAGGACACAACTGAACAACTAGTTCAGAAGGTACAATCATTAGATGGTGACAGTTTACAAACAACACACATCATAACTATCCCTCTCTCACATGATACCCATTTTTCATAGATCAACAAGTCTTCAGTGTTTACCGTCTCAACTATTGAGTACTTCATCCTACCCAGCCTTACCCCCTCACCAAAGATTCACAGGTAAATCATTGAGCCACTTGATATCTCCCTTCCCTTGCCCCTCAATTTTGATATCTTCCCTCTCTCTTCCTTAAGGTGGGGTCACACGCGGCGATCTCGCCCGCGACATCGCCGCAAAGTGACGTCACAGCGATGCCGCGGGCGATATTGCAAGTGCGTCGCGCTGTGTGACAGCGCGACGCAACTGCAAATTATCGCTGGTTGCAGGTTGACAGGTTTATGAACATGTTCATAAACCTGTCAACCTGTGACCAGCGATTAGGCTGGATCGCGCCGTCTGACACTGTTGGCGGCGCGATCCAGCCTATATCGCAGCGTAACTGAGCCATCGCTCGCTGGGCTTAGCCCAGCCCAGCGAGCGATGGCTCCGCCCACATCGCTGCCGCGTCACCGGCAACGTCGTGCCGTGTGACAGCTGGCCTGCGATGTCGGAAGCGAGCGGGCACCTGCGCATCGCTTCCGACATCGCAGGCCAGATCGCCGCGTGTGACCCCACCTTTAGTCCTATGTTGTGCCTTACAAATTGATAACTGGAATTCATATAAAGATTTGATAACCTCCTGCCCATTACTGTTATAAGGGACTGAGTGTTAATCGTGTAAATAATGTATATATGTAAGACAGATGTATATACTTCACCTGTTCATTGTAAATATTCTCACTCAGGGCCTAAATTGCGCCCTGTGCAAAATTCCCCTTTGGTGCCCCCAGACCATGTCACATGAGACATGCAGTTAATCAGTGGTATTTCACTCTTTCCTCACATAAAACTGACATCCCGAGGAAATCAGGGAACAGCAGCAGCTCTCATTTATTCTGAAGCCGCCATCGGCGATCTGACGCGGGCACGAGAAACGTGACCGCGCATGTCAGATCGCCACATATCGCCAGGGGAGATTGCGGTGTGTGCCGGTACCATAAGAGATTACGCTTCAAGGAACCATTTAACAATAATGGGTTCATGTGATGCATGTGTTTATACACACAACACACCTTGCATTAAAATGATGCCCCTCAGCTCCATGAACATAATCATACACCCTTGATGGTAACAATAGCACATATATGTTTATTAAAAAAAATAAACCTTTAGGACCTGTGCCCTTGAACAGGATTAGCAGCATTCCAGCACTGCATATGCTGCATTGTACAGTGCCAGCGCAGTGGATGGATTAATGAATGCCGTTTCCACTGTGCTTCTATTTTACTCAGTGTAAACTGACATGTGGCAGTGGTGGCAGCTTCCTGAGCCGCAGCATGTCAATTTATGCTTGCAAAGAAGGTAGTGTTCTGAGCGGGAGCATACAGCAAAAGGATGCTGCACCAAGAACCTGATCATGACACGGACGCTACGTTCTCCCACTCAGAGGACTAGCATCTCTGCAGAAATAGATTAACAGGTTGCAGCTCTGGAAACCATACCACAGGTCAGGATATGCTGCGTAATGAAGAATCACAGTGGAAACGGGATTAATTAATCCATCCACTGTGCTGCTACTGTACAATCCAGCATTTTGGATATCCAAAACGCTACTAATCCTAATTGTGGGCATGAACCGTTAGGGCCTGTACCCACAATCAGTGTTAGCAACGTTTTGGATGTAGCATATTTTTGCTACATCCAAAACACTACGTAATTCATACTTAGGGGTCAGGGTTAGGATTAGGTTTTAAGGTCAGGGGTTATGATTAGGTGTTAGGGTCAGGGGATAGGATTAGGTGTTAGGGTCAGGGATTAGGGTCAGGGGATAGGATTAGGTGTTAGGGTCAGGGATTAGGGTCAAGGGATAGGATTAGGTGTTGGGGTCAGGGATTAGGGTCAGGGGATAGGATTAGGTGTTAGGGTCAGGGATTGGGGTCAGGGGATAGGATTAGGTGTTAGGGTCAGGGATTAGGGTCAGGGAATAGGATTAGGTGTTAGGGTCAGGGATTAGGGTCAGGGGATAGGATTAGGTGTTAGGGTGAGGGATTAGGATTAGGGTCAGAGGATAGGATTAGGTGTTAGGGTCAGGGATTAGGGTCAGGGGATAGGATTAGGTGTTTGGGTCAGGGATTAGGATTAGAGCCCGGGGTTAGGATTAAGTGTTAGGGTGAGGGATTAGGATTAGGGTCAGGGGATAGGATTAGGTGTTAGGGTCAGGGATTAGGGTCAGGGGATAGGATTAGGTGTTAGGGTCAGGGATTAGGGTCAGGGGATAGGATTAGGTGTTAGGGTCAGGGATTAGGGTCAGGGGATAGGATTAGGTGTTAGGGTCAGGGATTAGGGTCAGGGGATAGGATTAGGTGTTAGGGTCAGGGATTAGGGTCAGGGGATAGGATTAGGTGTTTGGGTCAGGGATTAGGATTAGAGCCCGGGGTTAGGATTAAGTGTTAGGGTGAGGGATTAGGATTAGGGTCAGGGGATAGGATTATGTGTTAGGCTCAGGGGTAGGATTAGGTGTTAGGGTCATGGTTTAGGGTTAGGATTAGTTGTTAGGGATTAGGTGTTAGGGTCAGGGGGTTAGGATTAGGTGTTAGGGTCAAGGGATTAGGATTAGGGTCAGGGGTTAGTTGTTAGGGTCAGTGGTTAGGATTAGGGTCAATAGTTAGGATTAGGTGTTAGAAACTACACACCTGTTCACTGACTGTGGTCACAGAGAGAGAGGCCCAATCATCTTACTGGTATCGAGGTCTTGCCGTGTGTGACAGAAAATAGTCACTTCAGTGACTCCTTACAGCTGCAATACAAGGCGGGAACCAGGGTGATTATAGCGCCGTACAATGATTGGAGCAGGGGCAGCAGGTGTAACTTAACTTGCTCTCTCTGCTCCAATCAAACTGCTTGTGTTGCCATGGCGCCGGCAACAGGAGGAGGGCGGGACAGGCACTTCAGGGAGGGCGGTACAACAGCAACAAGGAGGACGGGACAGGTAACTCAAACGTGCGGACGGCGGGTGGGCGGTACGGGCACTTACAGGAGGGCGGGGGCACTGCAGGAAATAATAGTATTAACCCTTTAACCCCTTCAGCACCCGGCCTATTTTGACCCTAAAGACCTCGGCCTTTTTTGCAATTCTGACCAGTGTCCCTTTATGAGGTTATAACTCGGGAACGCTTCAACCGATCCGAGCGATTCTGAGATTGTTTTTTCGTGACATATTGGGCTTCATGTTAGTATCATATTTAGGTCGATAATTTTTGCATTTATTTGTGAAAAAATCAAAAATATGGCAAAAATTTTGAAAATTTTGCAATTTTCAAATTTTGAATTTTTCTTCTGGTAAACCAGAGAGTTATGTGCCACAAAATAGTTATGAAATAATATTTCCCACATGTCTACTTTACATCAGCACAATTTTGGAAAAAAAAAAAATTTTTGTTAGGACGTTATAAGGGTTCAAAGTTCATGAGCAATTTTTCATTTTTCCACCAAAATTTACAAAACCATTTTTTTTAGTGACCACATCACATGTGAAGTCCTTTGAGGGGTGTACATGACAGAAAACACCCAAAAGTGACACCATTCCAAAAACTGCACCCCTCAAGCTACTCAAAACTACATTCAAGAAGATTATTAACCCTTCAGGTGCTTCACAGGAACTAAGCAAATTGGAAACAAAAAAATTGATATTTTAATTTTTCTAACAAAAATGTTCTTTTAGCCTCAATTTTTTCACTTTCACATGGGCAACAAGATAAAATGGATCCTAAAATTTGTTGGGCAATTGCTCCTGAGTACACCGATACCTCATATATGGTCATAAACCACTGTTTGGGCGCACGGCAGAGCTAATAAGGGAAGGAGCGACATTTGACTTTTGGAGCTAATTTTCCATTCAAAAAGTGAAATGGCGCTCCTTCACTTCTGACCCCTGCCGTGCGTCAAAACAGTGGTTTATGACCACATATGAGGTATCTGTGTACTCAGGAGAAATTGCCCAACAAATTTTAGGATGAATTTTATCCTGTTACCCATGTGAAAATGAAAGAATTGAGGCTAAAAGAACATTTTTGTGAAAAAAAAGTACTTTTTCCATATTCACAGATCAATTTGTAAAGCATGTGTGGGTTCAATATGCTCACCACCCATCTAGATAAGTTCCCTGGGGGGTCTAGTTTCCAAAATGGGGTCACTTGTGGGGGAGCTCCAAAGTTTAGGCACACAGGGGCTCTCCAAACGCGGCATGGTGTCCGCTAACAATTTGAATGGAAAATCACCTCAAATTGTTAGCGGACACCATGTCGCATCTGGAGAGCCCCTGTGTGCCTAAACATTGGGGCTCCACCACAAGTAATCCCATTTTGGAAACTAGACCCCCCAGGGAACATATCTAGATGCATTGTGAGCACTTTGAACCACCAGGTGCTTCACAAATTGATCCGTAAAAATTAAAAAGTACTTTTTTTTCCACAAACATTTTTTTTTTTCATTTTTATGGATTAATTTGTGAAGAACTTGGGGGTTCAATATGTTCACTACCCATCTAGATAAGTTCCCTGGGGGGTCTAGTTTCCAAAATGGGGTCACTTGTGGGGGAGCTCCAAAGTTTAGGCACACAGGGGCTCTCCAAACGCTACATGGTGTCCGCTAACAATATGAATGGAAAATCACCTCAAATTGTTAGCGGACACCATGTCGCATTTGGAGAGCCCCTGTGTGCCTAAAGATTGGGGCTCTCCCACAAGTGACCCCATTTTGGAAACTAGACCCCCCAGGGAACATATCTAGATGCATTGTGAGCACTTTGAACCCGCAGGTGCTTCACAAATTAAGCCGTATAAATGAATAAAGAAACTTTTTGTGAAAAAACATACTAGTCTAGTAGTTGCAATTCACAGCATAGGGGACCCAAAACATTTGGGTCTTTCCATGCTGAGGATTCCAGCCCCCTAGCTGCCAAGTTGTACCTGGCTGGCAACCAAAAATACAGTGAAGCCTATTTTATTTTTATTTCTAGAATTATTTCTAGAAAAAAAATGACATAGAGCTCCGCCATATTTTTGGTCCAGCCAGGTACAACTTGGCAGCTACGGACTGCCACCAGCCCCCAGCTGCCTCGTCATACCTGGCTGGAACCAAAAATACAGCGAAGCCTATTTTTTTTTTTATTTCTAGAATTATTTCTAGAAAAAAAATGACATAGGGCTCCGCCATATTTTTGGTCCAGCCAGGTACAACTTGGCAGCTACGGACTGCCACCCACCCCCAGCTGACTCGTCATACCTGGCTGGAACCAAAAATACAGCGAAGCCCATTTTTTTTTAAAATTTCTAGAACTAATTCTAGAAAAAAAATTACGTGGGGCTCCGCCATATTTTTGGTCCAGCCAGGTACAACTAGGCAGCTGGGGGCTGGAATCCTCAGCATAGAGAGGCCCAAGCGTTCTGGGCCCCCCATGCTGCGAATTGCAGCCCGCAGCCGCCCCAGAAAATGGCGCATTCATTGAAGCGCCATTTTCTGGAGCTGTACCCATGCTCTTCCAGTTGCCCTGGTGCCGGTGGCTAACTGGGTAATAAAGGGGTTAATGCCAGCTTTTTATTGGCAGCTGGCACTAAGCCCGAGATTCATAATATAGGGCCAATGTTAGACCCGCCATTAGGAATCTCTGGTACGGTAAATAGTCAATAAATACACACAGAGAAAAATCTTTTTATTTGAAAAAAAAACACAGACACAATTCGGACTCCATCTTTATTATAAAAAGATCCGACGTAATCCACAACGAAGGTCCCACGACGCTCGATCGCCTCCGACGTAGTCCACTATGAAGATCCCACGACGCTCGATCGCCACTGCTCAATCCAGAGACTGCAGCAAGGGATCAAGTGTCCTCTTCCTACAGCCTCTAGGGTCACCGTTATGGTGCACTGTATGGCAATGATCTGTCATACAATTCACCAAGACTATGATCCCAGAGACCACAACAAGAGGACACTTGATCCCTTGTTGTAGTCTCTGGGATCAGCGTCATGGTGCACGGTATGGCAATGGTCTGTCGTACCGTGCACAATGACGCTGATCCCAGAGACTACAAGAGAACACTTGATCCCTTGTTGTAGTCTCTGGGATCAGCATCATGGTGCACGGTATGGCAATGATGTGTCATACCATGCACCCGACGCTGATCCCAGAGACTACAACAAGGGATCAAGTGTCCTCTTGTTGTAGTCTCTGGGATCAGCGTCATGGTGCACGGTATGGCAATGATCTGTCATACAATTCACCAAGACTATGATCCCAGAGACCACAACAAGAGGACACTTGGTCCCTTGTTGTAGTCTCTGGGATCAGCGTCATGGTGCATGGTATGGCAATGATGTGCCATACCGTGCACAATGACGCTGATCCCAGAGACTACAACAAGAGGACACTTGATCCCTTGTTGTAGTCTCTGGGATCAGCGTCCGGTGCACGGTATGACAGATCATTGCCATACCGTGCACCATGATGCTGATCCAGAGACTACAACAAGAGGACACTTGATCCCTTGTTGTAGTCTCTGGAGATCGTTTCCATGACGATTGGATCCTCTAAGTGCTGTGATCCCTGAGATCACAGCACTTAGAGGGTTAACACAGCCAGGGCACAGCAATCACACAGATGCTGTGCCCTGGCTGTGACACCGCTCCTCTGCACACTCATCTCTATGCTGGGAGATGACTGTGCAGAGGAGCCGACAGAAGAAGGAGGACGCCGCAGGAAGAGGACAGCGCAGAGAAGACCCGGAGCAGATCGGAGGACAGAGGGAGAAGACCGAAGGAAAGAGGGAGAACAGCGTAGGACAGAGGAGAAGAAAGAAGACAGGTGAGGAAGAAGAGGGAGCGGGAAGAGGAGAACGGGCGGAGGTGATCACCGCAGGCAGCGGTGATCACAGGAGGCATGGGGAGGGATCGCAGGGCAGGGGAGACCACAGGGGGGGAGATCACCCACAGGGGGAGCCCACAGAGGGGAGATCAGAGGGCAGGGGGCACATCGGCGGCCCGGGGCAGAGCGGAGGGCCAGGGAACGACGGCGGCAGAGGAGGGAGGGGACCCATCGGCCACACCGCCCCCACATTTGATTGGAGAGAGACACTCTCTCCAATCAGATCTGAGGGGGGGTGACAAAGGGCCCCTTGTCCAGCCAATGCCTGATGCTGTCCAGCATCAGGCATTGACTGTATTGTAACATCTCACCAAGTTTCATTGGTGAGATATTACAATTACTCCGATTGGCAGTTTCACTTTCACTTCACTGCCAATCGGAGCGGTTATAGCCACGGGGGGGCTAAGCCACCCCCCCTAGGGTATAGTGCAGGTCCTTCCGTACCTGCGGCTAATCGGCGGAGCCGCAGAGAGACCATAAATATCCGTCTCTCTGGCGCCCCCTTTGAAGCATGGCAGGCGGCGCCCTGTGCGACCGCACAACTCGCACAGCGGTAGGGCCGGCCCTGTTCTCACTGTACTCCTTGTTTTGTTTTATTTCATAGTGACGTATTGATAAAGGTCCAAATTTGGACCGAAACGTTTGCTGTCACCACCCATTCTATGTATGTCTTCAATAAATCACTTAATAAGCAACTATTCATGACTCGATGAGTGCTTGGATTTCACTACCTATAGACTGAGGATCTTGGATCCTTTCCGCAATAGCACCATCACAATAAGAAAAGACAGAGTGCTGGTCATTAACGATACTTATCTTGCCCCACTGGTTGAGACACCACGGAGGGTTACTGCACCCATGAAAGAGTGTGTAGTATTCTTGTGGCTGAGGAATTGGGATGCTGCATAAAGGACCCTCATAACATGCATCCACACACACCCTAAGTAGGGGACCGTGGGTGGACCCGCAGAATGGAGGACCAGTCCCATGGGAGGAGTGACAGGGTAGAAAAGTGTGTGGGTGGGAGGAGCGTTAGTAAGTGAGTGAGTGAGTGAGTGGAAGAGCTCCGTTGGGGAGTGAGGAGTAGGCGACGGCGGAGGAGCCTTCAGGACAGAAAGGGACCTTTGGGGCACCAGGTTTTGCGGTGCTCCCGAATTCGGACTCAGTACGATTACCGGCTGGAGGGGTTCAGTCCTGAATCGAGGACCGGCTCTTCACCCCCAAGCCGTTGACTCGGAGGCCCGAACTTCTTTAGGAAGTCGTGGCCAACAGCCTGCACACCCAGAAAAAGGTACTGTAGAGCAGAGGTCCCCAACTCCAGGCCTCAAGGCCCACCAACAGTGCAGGTTTTCAGGATCTCCTTAGTATTGCACAGGGCTTGGAATCATTAGCTGTGCAGATGATCACATTAGCACCTGTGCAATACTAAGGAGATCCTGAAAACCTGCACTGTTGGCGGCCCTTGAGGCCTGGAGTTGGGGACCTCTGCTATAGAGGATCCGAGGACTCGGAGAGGAGTCGCTCAGATAGAGAGGATCCGAGGGAGCTGGCTTCAGGCTCTGGGTGTGGGAACGCAGAGGGAGTGACAGGAGAGAGCGCAGGAAGGGACTGGACAGGAACAGCAGGCATTCTACCGAGGGACCCAAGTGCAGAATCTAATTTTCAGTGACTACCAGGCCAGGCAGACCCGAAGAGACTGTGTTTTGAAGAACTGCCGGTAAACCCGTCCAGAGACTGTGTGTTGTATTTTATTTGCCTGCGCCTGAGGAGCCGCCGACTGCAGCATGAGAAGGTCAAGTGACAAGGCCTGGTGTAGCTACTACTGCCCCGGGGATCCCACTCCACCTATGGGGAGCGAAACCATCTTGCAGCTTCACCATCACCCTGGAGGTCTATTCCGCAGCGCCGCGTAACATTACCGAGGCCATAGGTGGCATCACGAGTCACTCTTTTATCATTTTTATTGACTGTTCCCTTTTTTAGCGACCACCATGGTCACGGGACTGGGCAACAGACCCCATGACATACCCCGTGAAGTATTTGTGAAGTTTAAAGGAAAATGATTCCTGTTTTTCTAAATATTTTAAAAATATAAATCTGAAAATTGTGACGTAAATTAGTATTCACCCCCCTGTAGTCTGATCCCCCAATATAAAATCCTGAGTGACCGACTGCCTCCAGAAGTCACATAATTAGTAAATTGAGTCCACCTGTGTGTAATGTCTTCTCAGTATGACTACAGCTGTTCTGTGAAGCCCCAGAGGTTTGTGTGAGAACATTAGGGATCAAACAGCATCATGAAAACCAAGGAACTCACCAGACAGGTCTGGGATAAAGCTGTGGAGAAGAGTACAGCAGGGTTAAGTTATAATATATAGCTCAAGGAGTGCTGTACAATCCATCATCCAAAAATAGAAGGAGAACGGCACAACTTCAAACGTACAAGACATGGCTGTCCACCAAGACTGACAGCCTAAGAAGGAGAGCATTAATAAGAGAAGAACCGAGAGGCCCAAGGAGGAGCTGCGCAGAACACAGCTCGGGAGAATCTGTCCACAGGACGACTATTAGTCATATACTACACAAATCTGAACTTTAAGAAGGAGGAGCAAGAAGACATTTATAAAAGCAAGAAACCACAAGTAGTCCTGTGTGCAGTTTACTTTACAAAAATCCATGTGGGGGACACAGCGAGCAGAGGAAGAAGGGGCTCTGGTCAGATGAGAAGTTTTTGTGCTAAATGTAAAACACTGTGTGTGGTGGAAAACTACATTTCACCCTGAAATCACCATCCTCACCGTCACACATGGTGGAGGCAGCATCCTGCTGCGGGGAGACTTTTTTTCAGCAGGGGCAGGGAAGCTGATCAGAGGTGATGGGAGGATGGATGGAGCTAAATACAGGACAATCCTGGAGGAAAACCTGTTCGCTGCAGAAGACCTGAAACTGGGACCTAGGTTCACCTTTCAGCACAACCATGACCCTCAACATCCTGCAGATCTACAATGGAGGGTTTTGATCAGAGCATGTTCCTGTGTGTGAACGGCCCAGTCACCGTCCAGACCCAAATCACCCAGAATCCGTGACATATACTGTATATAGAGTGTGTGTAATTTTTTTTAAATATATATTTTTACAGATATATACATATATATTTTTTTCTAATTTTAATTTGCTTTTGTATCACTCAGGGAGACATGCGACCCCGTGGTGTCAGATAAGATGAGATTCTCAGTCTCTCTTGGCCGCCTCTGTCCTCGGCTTACCTTCACCCAATTAATGGATCATTAGCAGTTTTAATATCATCTCTTATAATTATTTTTATATTGTGGGAAAGCAGATTTACAGTATACGGATCACCAATTAACACATATTAATATAACTCGCCTTAATTATCACCAGAGAACATTTTTGGACACTACAGGACTGATTCATCATTGGTGATTTTTTACTTTTAAATCACTTTTTTCGTCTTCTATGACTTGTTGATTATATATATACTAGCTGGGTGCCCGATGCACATGCATCGGGATTCTAGCAGACCCCAGAGCTGACAATCTACACTTCCATCCTCCATTTTGTCCAGAGCTGACTGCTCCCGCCTCCTTCTCTGCCACAGTTTCTCTGAAGTCACCATACCAGGCCATTTATTTGGTATCCACACAACAGAATCATTTTTCCCTGTTATTGCCCTCTGCTGCAAACTCAACTTCTCTACACTATTGAGTCAGCTCTGCTATATTGATGTGGCCAGCTCTGCACTATTGGACTCTGCTGCAAACTTAAATTACTATGCCACATCTGCAGTACTGGGAGGCAGCTGAAAACTCAATTCAGCCCTATCTCTGTGTCAGCTCTTAAGTATGTGACTCTGCTGCAAACTCGGCTCTGCTATTTTGCTTGTTCACATCTGCCATATTGGACTCTGCTACAAACTTAGTTCCGCTATATTTCTAGTCAACATCTGTAATGTAGGACTCTGGTGCAAACTAAGCTCTTCTCTATTGCTTTGCAAGCTCTGCAAAGCTGAACTCATCTTCACTATATTTCTATTCCACATGTGCAATATTGGACTCTGCTGCAAACTCAGCTCTGCTTTGTCGTTCTTCCACATCTGCCATTATGGACTTTGTTGAACACTCAGCTCTGCTGTATTGTTGTTCCACATCTGTAATATTGGACTCTACTGCAAACTCAGCTCTGCTATATTGCTGATCCTCATCTGCATTATTGGACTATGTTGCAAACTCCGCTCTGCTTTATCGTTGTTCCATATCTACGATATAGGACTGTGCTGCAAACTCTTTATCATTGTTCCACATGTGCAATTTCCGTGCTTGCTGCAAACTTAGCACTGCTTTATTGTTTTACATCTGTAATATTAGACTCTGCTGCAAACTAAGCTCTGCTATATTGCTCTGCCAGCTCTGCAAAACTGAACTCAGCTTTACTATATTGCTGTTCAACATTTGAAAGATTTGACGCAGTTGAAAATTCAGCGTTACTATGTTGCTGTGTCACCTCTGCTGCTTCACTGAATGAACTCTGGCTTTGAGTCTCCTGTGCCACTGAGCTCAGCTACACTAATTGTTCACCACTGAGTCTACCTTCCTTCCTCGTGGGATGTCAAGTATCCACCTCACCAGGTCATGCAAGCTTTTGGTTGACAGCAGGAGCGGGCTGGGCCGGGGGACAGGGATGCATTTGCCCTCCAGGCTGTCCTCTCTCTGCTGCATGACCTCAGTATAAGAGATGGCCGCGCACATCAAACTGCGAGTGGCCATCTTTGTGATGCGGGTGGCGAAGACAACGACACATTTGCATGTGCAGTGATGTCCCGCCGCGCCCCCATCACAGCCAGAGTCCGTACAGCTGAGACAGAGAGAGCCGCTCGTAGTTTGCTGGGCACGGCCACCTCTGACTGACAGCTATAGCATGTATGTAGCCCCATCTCAAATGTAGGGCTCTTTTTTGATGGTTAATCTTGCAGAAAAGAATCCTCTCTATCCCTCCGCAGAAAATCAATCGGTTACAACATGTATATGGAGGTACTGCAGCTGCAGCTTTTGGCAAATTATTGCTGAACAACCTGATCCTTCACTGGTGGGAGTTGATGTTAAGCTCTTATTACAGGGAAAGTGAAGGGCCCCCACCTGCATATATACTGCACACGTACATACATATGCACTAATATATATTATTAAACAGTCCGAACGGCACACAATGGCATGGCATGGTTCAAAGTAGAGCGAGGCGTCAGACAAGGCGGCATCCGGTCACCATTTCTCTACAGTTTATATGCAGAATTATCGTCAGGAAGGCTGGACTTGACGAAAAAGAAGAAGGAATCAAAGTTGGTGGAAGAATCATTAACTAAGAAAAACAGACGAAACAACACTGATAGCAACAAGTGTAGATGGAATGAAGGATTATTACTGAGAATCAAGATGGAAAGCTCCAACATGGGAATCTACTCAACACAAAGAAGACAAAGATACTGACTACTGCCAGGTACGACCGGGACACATGTGAGATGGATGACAACAAACTGGAATTGGTAAAGGACTTCACCCTACAGGGATCAATGATCACTCAAGATGAAACAACAACACCCGAAGTCAATAGGAGAAAAGCTATGGGCAAATCAACAATAAAGTCACTGGACGAGGTCTTCACATCAAGGAACATTTCACTGGTGATGAAGACACGGCTCGTACATAGTCTGGTCTATTCTGTAGTAACATATGGATGAGAAACCTTGACTACATAGGAACAAGACAGGAGAAGAACCAACACCTTCATAATGTGGAGCTGGAGAAGGATGATATCAATACCATGGACGGCAAGAAGAACAAACACATCAATTCTGGAACAAATCAAGGTTGACATGTCACTCACCAAGATACGACTTGTCTACACATCATATGAAGAGAGCGAACACTGGAGAAGGACATCATGGTTGAAAGAATAGAAGTAACAAGACGAAGAGGAAGATTAGCAACCCATTGGCTTGATACTATTAAGATTACAGCGGAGAAGACCCTGGTTGATCTATCTAGGCTTGGGGAAGACCCTGGTGGAGCGATCTAGGCTTGGGGAAGACCCTGGTGGACCTATCTAGGCTTGGAGAAGACCCTGGTGGAGCTATCTAGGTTTGAAGAAAAACCTGGTGCATCTATCTAGGCTTGGAGAAGACCCTGATGGACGTATCTAGATTTGGAGAAGACCCTGGTAGACCTGCCTAGGCTTGGAGAAGACCCTGATGGACCTATCTAGGCTTGGAGAAGTCCCTGATGGACCTATCTAGGCTTGGAGAAGTCCCTGGGGGGGTCTTGCTTGTGCAAGATCGAACTTTCTACAGAGCATTTATCCATCAAGTCTCAACGGATTGAGATTGAGTTGAAGGCCATTAAAAAATATATATATATATCATGTGCATGTTACTACATTGTACATACATTTACACATCATGAAGACCTATATTGTACACGCATAAACACTGGCATATGTGAAGTATACAGACTTCCATGTCTATTCTACTAAAGTCATCAAATTTGGTAAGTTTTGTACCCTAATCATTTTAGAGAAAGTTCAACTGAAATGAATGGAGCTTCAGGATATCTAAAGGCAAAATGAACCATTGCCATGTCCTTAAGAACATATACTGCAGTCTGGTTATTGGTAGAAAATAATAATACATAAGCGCCTAAAAGATCCTTAATTCAGATAATGAAGTCATCCATTGTATTTCTTAAAAAAATGTATCAATTCTTGTTTCTAACCGGAGATAGGAGTTGGACTATTATTTGACAATGTCAGTTTTTCTGAAGCCCGCCGACTCTTTCACTTTTCGGCAGCGATTGCAGAGCGCGGAGGGATGGAAATCTAATCAGGGTCTGCAGAACATTTCTGCCTAATCGCTCCTGTTTATATTATTATATTATACGTTACAGATCACTCACCAATTGCGCTACGTTATCTGGGACTGGTGGGAACTGAATAGGAAACGCGTTTAGCAGGAGGGTAATCGTTTAAGTCTTTATTGAATGAGCCGCGGTCATTTGCATGTTATACAACATTTTATGTTTCTTGTACATTTAAATTCTCCCGTGCATAAAATGGGGTTCACTAGGTTTAAAGGAGAACTGTGCTTCTAATAATAACACTATTTCATCCTATTATATGTTCTGTATCCTGCATTTTCATCAGTTTTCCCTTCTGCAGGAATTATCTCTAATTTTCAGTTGCCTCTGAGCTGGTGCATAGAATCTAGCTGTTTTAAAAAGCATTTTTTGTTTTTTCCTTGCATAAAATGGGGGTCACTAGGTTTAAAGGAGAACCGTGCTTCTAATAATAACACTATTTCTTCCTATTATATGTTCTGTATCATGCATTTTCATCAGTTTTCCCTTCTGCAGGAATTATCTCTAATTTTCAGTTGCCTCTGAGCTGGTGCATAGAATCTAGCTGTTTTAAAAAGCATTTTTTGTGTTTTCCTTGCATAAAATGGGGTTCACTAGGTTTAAAGGAGAACTGTGCTTCTAATAATAACACTATTTCTTCCTATTATATGTTCTGTATCCTGCATTTTCATCAGTTTTCCCTTCTGCAGGTTTTATCTCTAATTTTCAGTTGCCTCTGAGCTGGTGCATAGAAGCTAGCTGTTTTAAAAAGCATTTTTTATGCTTTCCTTGCATAAAATGAGGTTCACTGGGTTTAATGGAGAATTCTGCTTTCAATAATAACACTAATTCTGCCTAGTATATGATAGTGTTCCTTTTTTTCATCAGTTTTTCCTTCTGCATGCTCTATCTCTAATTATCAGTTGCCTCTGAGCTGGTACATTGAAACTCGCTGTTGCACTGTCCCCCATTCGCAACACATAGGAATTTCTGATCTCATTTTTAGCTTTTTTCCAGTTTTCCTTATATTAAATGGAGTTCACTGGGATTCAAGGAGAATTCTGCTTCCAAAAGTGCACAATTTCAGCCTAGGATATGATATATATCCTGCATTTTCACTGTTTTTTCCTAATGCAGGTTCTAGCTCTAATTTTCAGTTGCCTCTGAGCTGGAGCAGGAAAACCAGCTGTTGTCCCCCATTCGCCAAACATAGGAATTTCTGCTCTTATTTTTTTCTGTATTCGGTTTTCCTTATATTTAATGGGGTTCACTGGGTTTCAAGGAGAATTCTGCTTCCAAAAGAACACAATTTCAGCCTAGGGTATGATATATATTCTGCATTTTCAACAGTTTTCCTATCTGCAGGTTCTATCTGTTATTTTCAGTTGCCTCTGAGCTGGTGCATGTAGACTAGCTGCTTTGTTGTCTCCCATGCTTTTGTCCTGTTCTTATTTGTTTTTTCCTTTATTGGTTTTCCTTGTATTAAATGGGGTTCACTGGGTTTAAAGGAGATTTTTTCTTCCAATAATAACACTGTCTCTGCCTAGTATATGATATTGTTCCTGGATTTTTGCCAGTTTTCCCTCCTGCAGGCTCTATCTCTAGTTTTCTATTGCCTCTGAGCTGGTGCATGGAGACTAGGTGCTGTGATTTCTCCCATACTCTAAACAGAAGGATTCTTGCTCTTAATTTTTTCCTGTTTTCCTTGTATTAAATGAGGTTTAAAGGAAAACTGTACTTCCAGTAATAACACTATTTCTGCCTATTATATAATGTGTATCCTGCATTTTCACCAGTTTTCCATTCTGCAGGTTCTATTTCTAATTTTCTCTTGCCTCTGAGCTGGTGCATGGAGTCTAGCTGCTTCAACAAAACATGTTTTCAGTTTTCCTCGTATTATATGGGGTTCACTAAGTTTAAAGGTAAACTGAGCTTCTAGTAATAACAGTAGTTCTGCCTATTATATGTCATATATCCTGCATTTTAACCACTTTTCCTTTTTACAGGTTCTATCTCTAATTTTCTCTTGCCTCTGAGCTGGTGCATGGAGACTAGCTGCTTCAAAAAAACTTTTTTTCAGTTTTCCTTGTATTAAATGGGGTTCCCTAAGCTTAAAGGTAAACTGAGCTTCTAGTAATAACACTATTTCTGCCTATTATATGTCATGTATCCTGCATTTTCACCAGTTTTCCCTTCTGCAGATTCTAGCCCTAATTTACTATTGCTTCTGAGCTGGTGCATTGAGACTTGCTGCTTTGATGTCTCCCATACTCTAAGCAGAGGGATTCCTACTTTTTTTTTTGTATTAAATGGGATTTGCATGGTTAAAAAGAAGATTTTTCTTCCAATAATAACACCTCTGAGCTGGTGCATGGAGACTAGTTGCTGTGGTTTCTCCCATACTCTAAACAGAAGGATTCCTGCTCTTATTTTTTTTCCTTGTATTAAATGGGGTAACACTATTTCTGCCTCTTATATTTCCTGTATCCTGTATTTTTACCAGTTTTCCCTTCTACAAGCTTTATCTCTAATTTTCTCTTGCCTCTGAGCTGGTGCATGGAGACTAGCTGCTTTAAAAAAAACATTTTTTTCTGTTTTCTTTGTATCATATTGGGTTCAGTAAGTTTAAAGGAAAACTAAGCTTCTCGTAATAACACCATTTCTGCGTATTATATGTCATGTATCCTGCATTTTCACCAGTTTTCCCTTCTGCAGGTTCTAGCTCTAATTTCCCTTGCCTCTGAGCTGGTGTGTTTAGACTAGCTGCTACAAAGTCTCCCATATTCTACACTGATAGATTCCTGATCTTATTGTTTTCCTTTGCTAGCAAATAGAGAGAAGCTGCAGCAAGAGTAAAAATTTACAACAGTACTGAACTGTGTAACTGTTAATCCAGCTCTGGGGTGAGAGAAAACACTTACTAGTAAGCAGCATTACTTCTCTGCTTCGCTGCTTGTATCAGTGCTCTTTCCCTTTTCATGGATCTCAAGATGTTGTGCATCCTGACATCTAACTTCGATGTCTGTCCTTCTTTTGTTGTGCAAGAGTTATTTGAGTTGTTGTTTTTTTACAGGGTGAATGATGAGTTTGAGAGAAACGGGAAGAAGTGGCTTATAAGTGGAGCAAGAAGCGAAATTGTTTCATAAGGTATATTGCAAAGTTTATTGCACATGCCTGTACTTATGATTTAAGCAACGTTTGTTGAAAGTAGAGTTCCCTTTTAATCTATGTTGTATTTTAGATTTTTTTGTGTTCTCACATTGTGGCATGACATATAAGCAAAACATTAGTGATGAGTGAGCACTTCACACTGCGAAAGTGCCCGATAACCGCGCCAAGGTACCGCTCGTCTTATCAGGTCCTAGCACTATGACTACACTGGCAGAGTACTGTTCTATGTATGGGTTTATATGCCTCTAGGTGCAATTAAAACCTGCAATGTAGGGTGTGTCTTGGACTCCAACAAGAGGAGGGAGCTCAGTCAGAGAAATATACACTAATAATTATAGTGTGGACTGGCTGGCATCACCTTGAAGTGTAGGTGCAAGGAAAAGAACACAAATTATTAAAGGAGAGATAATCTGCTGCGACACTAAACACTATGTTATATATATAGCTTAATGGCTACAATGAGTGGCAGGACTGTCTGCACAGCTAACACAGATACAATGAAAAAGTGCATAGCAAAAACTGCTCTAAGATGTATTGAAATTGAGAAGACTTAGCTTCAGACAGCCCTGTTTATTTTTTGTTTGTTTCTTTTTAAACAATTTAGGACAGCCCATATGATGATGCCATGTATTTAAAAGCTTCTGATAGGTTTATTGGCAATATCTGACTTCGAGACATGCCTGTGGATGTATGTTAATGCACACCTAAAACACACTGCTTCTTCGTGTGGCATCATGGGAAAGTCTAAAGAAATCAGCCAAGATATCAGGAAGAGAATTATGGACTTGTAGTTCAATTTCCAGATACCTAAATGGAGCCTCATTCATCTATATAAACAATTATATGCAAGTAAAAACAAGATGGGAATGTCCAGCCATCATACTGCTCAGGAAGGAGACAGGCTCTGTGTCCCAGAGATGAACGTGCTTTGGTCAGACATGTTCATATTAACCAGAGAATAAAAGCAAAAGACCTTGTAAAGATGATGCTGGTAAGATTGTGTCTTTATCCACAGTGTACAAGTACTGTATCAACATGGACTGAAAGGCCACTCTGCCAGGAAAAAGCCATTACTCCAAAAGAAACATAAAAAGGCCAGATTAATGTTTGCAAATGCACAGAAGAACACAGACCTACATATTTGGAGACATGTCCTGTGTTCTGACGAAACTAAAATTGAACTGTTTGGTCATAATGACCATTTTTATGTTTGGAGGAAAAAGGGAGAAGCCTGGAAGGCAAAGAACACCATCCCAACTGTGAGACACGGGGGAGGCAGCATCATATTGTAGGGTTGTTTTGCTGCAGGGGGGACGGGTGAACTTCACAAAATAGATGGCATCATAAGGAAAGAAGATTATGTGGCAACACTAAAGCCACATCTTAAGACATCAGCCAGGAAGGTAAAGCTTGGGCGGAAATGTGTCTTCCAAATGGATGATGACCCGAAGCTACTGCCAAACTGGTTACAAAGTTGGTGAAGGATCACACAGTCAATGTGCCATCACAAAGCCCTGATCTCAATCCTATTGAAAATGTATGGACAAAGCTGAAAAGGCTGCGAGCAACGAGACCTACAAACATGGCTCAGTTACTCCAGTTCTGTCAGGAGGAATGGACCCAAATTCCCACCAACTAGAAGAGTGTGGAAGGATCCAAAACATTTCATCCTAGTCAGTTTAAGGGCAATGGTACCAAATATTATTGAAATGTTTGTAAACTTGTGACTTTGAAGAAAGTAATAAAAATCCCTTAAAACATTCTCTCTCTCATTATTCAGGCATTTGGCAAATATTAGTAATTATGGTAATTCTAATTGCCCTAAAACAGGAAACATTTATTCTGAATTCATGTCAGATACTGATAAAAACATGCAGATGTGTCTTTTTTTATAGTGTATGTAAACTTCTGGTTTCAACTGGACAGGAAGGACATGCTGTATTATGCTGCCACATGGTCTGGTTTGCTATGTTACACTGTTCCAAGACATATGTAGACTTTCCATCACTTGCTGCTGCCATACTCATCAGCTGCCCCTGTGTCTCATGTGTCTCTTGCCGATGGGCATTAGTCAGGTTCATCCATGCTGTTCCTCTTTATTTGGCTCCCTGGGGGTAGTCACATGTGGTCAGTTGCCTCCTCCTGCCGGTGCAGCTGACCCTCCCTCTCTGCTGAGGTTCTTAGTCTCCTAAAGGGCCAGAAAACACCAAAGTTTATCTTCATCAACCATTGCTACCTGCATGACATAAAGGAGCAGAGATCAATCACTGAAGAAGGATATCATGGTAGGAAGAATAGAATGAACAAGGCGAAGAGTAAGAGCAGCAATCCGATGGCTTGGTTCAATCAAGATAATGGTGGAGAAGACTCTGATGGGCATATCTAGGTTTCAAGAAGATCCTGGTAGACTTACCTAGGCTTGGAAAAGATCCTGGTGGACCTATCTAGGCTTGGAGGAGATGCTGGTGGATCTATCTAGGTTTGGAGAAGACCCTGATGAACCTAACTAGGCTTTGAAAAACGCTGGTGAACCTATGTAGGCTTGGAAAAATGCTGATGAACCTATGTAGGCTGGGAGAAGATGCTGGTGAACCTATGTAGGCTGGGAGAAGATGCTGGGGAACCTATGTAGGCTTGGAGAAGACCCTGGTGGACCTATCTAGGCTTACAGAAGACGCTGGTGAACCTATGTAGGCTTGGAGAAGACCCTGGTGGACCTATCTAGGCTTGGAAAAGACCCTGGTGGACCTATCTAGGCTTACAGAAGACGCTGGTGAACCTATGTAGGCTTGGAGAAGACCCTGGTGGACCTATCTAGGCTTGGAAAAGACCCTGGTGGACCTATCTAGGCTTGGAGAAGACCCTGGTGGACCTATCTAGGCTTACAGAAGACGCTGTTGAACCTATGTAGGCTTGGAGAAGACCCTGGTGGACCTATCTAGGCTTACAGAAGACGCTGTTGAACCTATGTAGGCTTGGAGAAGATGCTGGTGAACCTATGTAGGCTTGGAGAAGACGCTGGTGAACATATGTAGGCTTGGAGAAGACGCTGGTGAACATATGTAGGCTTGGAGAAGATCCTGGTGGACCTACCTTGGCAGCACAAGATTGATCTTTTTACAGAGTGTTCATCCATCAAGTTGCCATGGTTCGAGATTGAGCTGAAGGCTGTTAAAATAAAAATAAATCCTGTGCTACTGTTGTCTTCTGAAAGTAGATGTGTATTACTGACAGAGCCTGTAAACTGACTCTGTTGTCTGCTGCCTGCCCTGACCTTCTCCTGGTCTACTGAGTTCAATAAACTGCCTGCCTTAACCGCACTTTTCTTACAATACGTCTAGGATCTGTTCTTTGCTTAACAATGCCAATTCTATCAAATGTCAGCTGTTGCTAACCGACTGAAGTCCCTTTTAGAGATGTTTAAAGAATAACCGCCATTATAATTTCTCATATATCAATGCTACAAGTAAATATAAGAAACCTTGTAAAACATCAAAGAAATCTGCTTTTTTCTCCTCCTCAACTGATCATTCCTTCTTAAAATTCTTAGTTAAGTCTTTTTTTCAGTGAATTCACATTGTCCCTTTACTGATTATAGTTGATGCTCATAAACGTCTATGGAGAACTGTAACTGTCATTTCAGGAGAACTTGCAGCAGAATGTCTGAGTCCGCCTCTAACTCCTCCCTCCTTAAGTTCTATGGAGAACAGTAATTGTCGTTTCAGGAGAACTTGCAGCAGAATGTCTGTGTCCGCCTCTAACTCCTCCCTCCTCAAGTCCTATGGAGAACTGTAATTATTGTTCCAGGATTACTTACAGAAGAATGTATGTGTCTGCCTCTAACTCCTCCCTCCTTAAGTTCTATGGAGAACTGTAATTGTCGTTTCAGGAGAACTTGCAGCAGAATGTCTGTGTCTGCCTCTAACTCCTCCCTCCTCAAGTCCTATGGAGAACTGTAATTGTCGTTTCAGGAGAACTTGCAGCAGAACGTCTGTGTCTACCTCTTAACTCTTCCCTTCTCAAGCCCTAAGGAGAACTGTAATTATTGTTCCAGGAGAACTTGCAGAAGAATGTAGGTCTCTAGCTCTAACTCCTCCCTCCTCAAGTTCTGTGGAGAACTATAAATGTCATTTCAGGCGAACTTGCAGCAGTATGTCTGTCTACCTCTAAATTTTCCCTCCTCAAATTCTATGGAGAAATATAACTCTAGTGTCAGGAGAACTTGCAGCAGAGTATCTTTGTCTGCCCCCAACTCCTCCCTCCAAGTTTTATGGAGAACTCTAACTGTTATTTCAGAAGAATGTGTCTCTTTTCCCTCCCCCCCTTTACATAGTATTTTAAAAGCACCAACTTTCATCTCCTATCTCAGTAATAGGAAAATCTTTTGTCACTGGATTTGGTTGGTGGCAGATCCCTACCACGCTGATTTTGATCGATCCTAAAGATAGGTCATCAATTTCACAAAAACCACTTAAATAATTTGCACAGTCATTTTCAATGGATAGGGGATCTATGGAGTGCAACCACTGGGGCCTTATGGAGTGGAAACCAAGCATGCGCTACCTCTTCATTTAATTGTCAATGGGACCGCCAGAGATAACCGAGGACAGCACTCAGACCCCCAACAATCAGTAAGTTTTCCACTATCCATTAGCTGAGTGCAACATCATAGCATTATACTGCTTTAACATTGATGCCGTCCTTTCTGATTGCCATTGGACACCCCACTACTCGAGGCTAGTGATGGGCGAACCCGAACTGTAATGTCTGTATACTCTTATATTCTGTGATCTCCGGCTGTAATATCTGTATACTCTTATATTCTGTGATCTCCGGCTGTAATGTCTGTATACTCTAATATTCTGTGATATCTGTATACTCTTATATTCTGTGATATCTGTATACTCTTATATTCTGTGATCCTCAGCTGTAATGTCTGTATACTCTTATATTCTGTGATCCTCAGCTGTAATGTCTGTATACTCTTATATTCTGTGATCCTCAGCTGTAATGTCTGTACACTCTTATATTCTGTGATCCCCGGCTGTAATGTCTGTATACTCTTATATTCTGTGATCCTCAGCTGTAATGTCTGTATACTCTTATATTCTGTGATCCCCGGCTGTAATGTCTGTATACTCTTATATTCTGTGATCCTCAGCTGTAATGTATGTACACTCTTATATTCTGTGATCCCCGGCTGTAATATCTGTATACTCTTATATTCTGTGATACCCGGCTGTAATGTCTGTATACTCTTATATTCTGTGATCCTCGGCTGTAATGTCTGTATACTCTTATATTCTGTGATCCCGTGCTGTAATGTCTGTATATTCTTATATTCTGTGATCCCGTGCTGTAATGTCTGTATACTCTTATATTCTGTGATCCTCGGTTGTAATGTCTGTATACGCTTATATTCTGTGATCCTCGGTTGTAATGTCTGTACGCTCTTATATTCTGTGATCCCCAGCTGTAATGCCTGTATACTCTTATATTCTGTGATCTCTGGCTGTAATGTTTGTATACCCTTATATTCTGTGATGTCTGGCTGTAATGTCTGTATACTCTTATATTCTGTGATCCCCGGCTGTAATGTCTGTATACTCTTATATTCTTTGATCCCCGGCTGTAATGTCTATGTACTCTTATATTCTGTGATCCCCGGCTGTTATGTCTGTATATTCTTATATTCTGTGATCTCTGGCTGTAATGTCTGTATACTCTTATATTCTGTGATCTCCGGCTGTAATGTCTGTATACTCTTATATTCTGTGATCCCCGGCTGTAATGTCTGTATACTCTTATATTCTGTGATCCTCTGTTGTAATGTCTGTATATTCTTATATTCTGTGATCCCCGGCTGTAATGTCTGTATACTCTTATATTCTGTGATCCCCAGCTGTAATGCCTGTATACTCTTATATTCTGTGATCCCCGACTGTAATGTTTGTATACTCTTATATTCTGAGATCCCCGTCTGTAATGTCTGTGTGAAGCCCACTGAGACGGGGTACTCGGTACCAGAACGTGGTACTGCTGGGGATGTCACGGAGGTCCTGGTCCGGACCGGGTTCCGAGTTCCGCAAGTAAATGGGGGGATATTTACAGGGGAGTTTGGCGTGATGCCACCCACGGGTTGTGGTCAGGGTGACCACCGCTGCTGCAGAACCCCCGGGGATGATGTTTGGCAGCTGGAGATGGAACGGCTCTCCGCAGGTAGAGCCTGGTTCCCCGGGGCAGTGATAGTTAAAGTCTATGGTGGATGCTATGGACGCTGCAGGGTAGGGATGATAGTGGAGACGGTGGTTGCTTGTGAGGGAAAGTAGGGCTCGAGTATAAGGATCACAGACACTCACGGTTGTGAAGTTTTCCAAGGCTGTACTGCAGATGTTCTTTAGCAGAGTACTGTCCACAGAGTCTGTACCGGGGCCGGGTTGCTCCCACCCTGTCCGGGTCCTCAGCTTCCCACTGCTGCGCTGTGTGTGTGGCCCTGCGGCTGCTTTAGCTGAGATGCTGGCACTGTCTCTCCTCTCAGGTACCCCCTTCGCTAGGCAACTTGAGTCTTTCCGTGTGCTTCTGGCCCCGCTGTGTTGCTTCGCTGAGGTACAGTGTCGATCTACAACCTCCACTATCCCGGTGTTTACTGTGCTGCGTGTGTCAGTCACAGTTTCGGATCCGGTATCCGGTCTGTGAGCTCCTCCGGGATGAGTTATGAAGTCACTCGGTCTCCCAGTTGTGTTCCTCTGTTCCTTGCACTCCTTCCCTCAGACCCTAGCTAGGCCTGGAATCGAGGAGCAGACGGTAGAGAACCCTGAGGCAGCCTCTTTACATTACAGTCTCTCTCTCAGTTCTCCCAGGAACTGAACTCTTCACAGTACTGCTACGTACTGAACTAACTACTTCCTTTTGACCCAAAGTATATAAGGGAGCTGCTTTAGCTCCCCTTCTGGCCCAGAGGTGCCAGTGTAGTGTCCAGTGTTGTGTGGGGAGTGAACCCGTGTTGATGTTTCTGTGTCACTTAACCCCTGGGGTGCCACATCTGTATACTCTTATATTCTGTGATCCCGTGCTGTAATGTCTGTATATTCTTATATTCTGTGATCCCGTGCTGTAATGTCTGTATACTCTTATATTCTGTGATGTCTGGCTGTAATGTCTGTATACTCTTATATTCTGTGATCCCCGGCTGTTATGTCTGTATATTCTTATATTCTGTGATCTCTGGCTGTAATGTCTGTATATTCTTATATTCTGTGATCTCCGGCTGTAATGTCTGTATACTCTTATATTCTGTGATCCTTGGCTGTAATGTCTGTATACTCTTATATTCTGTGATCCCCGGCTGTAATGTCTGTATACTCTTATATTCTGTGATCCTCAGCTGTAATGTCTGTATACTCTTATATTCTGTGATCCTCTGTTGTAATGTCTGTATATTCTTATATTGTGTGATCCCCGGCTGTAATGTCTGTATACTCTTATATTCTGTGATCCCCAGCTGTAATGCCTGTATACTCTTATATTCTGTGATCCCCGACTGTAATGTTTGTATACTCTTATATTCTGTGATCCCCGGCTGTAATGTCTGTATACTCTTATATTCTTTGATCCCCGGCTGTAATGTCTATGTACTCTTATATTCTGTGATCCCTGACTGTAATGTCTGTATACTCTTATATTCTGTGATCCACGGCTGTAATGTCTGTATACTCTTATATTCTGTGATCCCCGGCTGTAATGTCTGTATACTCTTATATTCTGTGATCCCTGGCTGTACTGTATCCCCTTATATTCTGTGATCCCTGGCTATAATGTCTGTATACTCTTATATTCTTTAATCCCCGGCTGTAATGGCTGTATACTCCTATATTCTGTGATCCCCGGCTGTACTGTCTGTATCCTCTTATATTCTGTGATCCCTGGCTATAATGTCTGTATACTCTTATATTCTGTGATTCCCGGCTGTAATGTCTGTATACTCTTATATTCTGTGATCCCCGACTGTAATGTCTGTATACTCTTATATTCTGTGATACCCGGCTGTACTATCTGTACCCTCTTATATTCTGTGATCCCCAGCTGTAATGTTTGTATACTCTTATATTCTGGGATCCCCGGGTGTAATGTCTGTATACTCTTATATTCTGTGATCCCCGGCTGTAATGTCTGTATACACTTATATTCTGTGATCCCTGACTGTAATGTCTGTATACTCTTATATTCTGTGATCCCCGGCTGTAATGTCTGTATACTCTTATATTCTGTGATCCTCTGTTGTAATGTCTGTATATTCTTATATTGTGTGATCCCGGCTGTAATGTCTGTATACTCTTATATTCTGTGATCCCCAGCTGTAATGCCTGTATACTCTATATTCTGTGATCCCCGACTGTAATGTTTGTATACTCTTATATTCTGTGATCCCCGGCTGTAATGTCTGTATACTCTTATATTCTTTGATCCCCGGCTGTAATGTCTATGTACTCTTATATTCTGTGATCCCTGACTGTAATGTCTGTATACTCTTATATTCTGTGATCCACGGCTGTAATGTCTGTATACTCTTATATTCTGTGATCCCCGGCTGTAATGTCTGTATACTCTTATATTCTGTGATCCCTGGCTGTACTGTATCCCCTTATATTCTGTGATCCCTGGCTATAATGTCTGTATACTCTTATATTCTTTAATCCCCGGCTGTAATGGCTGTATACTCCTATATTCTGTGATCCCCGGCTGTACTGTCTGTATCCTCTTATATTCTGTGATCCCTGGCTATAATGTCTGTATACTCTTATATTCTGTGATCCCCGGCTGTAATGTCTGTATACTCTTATATTCTGTGATCCCCGACTGTAATGTCTGTATACTCTTATATTCTGTGATACCCGGCTGTACTATCTGTACCCTCTTATATTCTGTGATCCCCAGCTGTAATGTTTGTATACTCTTATATTCTGGGATCCCCGGGTGTAATGTCTGTATACTCTTATATTCTGTGATCCCCGGCTGTAATGTCTGTATACACTTATATTCTGTGATCCCTGACTGTAATGTCTGTATACTCTTATATTCTGTGATCCACGGCTGTAATGTCTGTATACTCTTATATTCTGTGATCCCCGGCTGTAATGTCTGTATACTCTTATATTCTGTGATCCCCGGCTGTAATGTCTGTATACTCTTATATTCTGTGATCCCTGACTGTAATGTCTGTATACTCTTATATTCTGTGATCCACGGCTGTAATGTCTGTATACTCTTATATTCTGTGATCCCCGGCTGTAATGTCTGTATACTCTTATATTCTGTGATCCACGGCTGTAATGTCTGTATACTCTTATATTCTGTGATCCCCAGCTGTAATGTCTGTATACTCTTACATTCTGTGATCAATGGCTTTAATGTCTGTATACTGTCTTACGTCCTCCCCTGCCCAGGAGCTGTGGTATATCCCACCTGTTCCTGTATGGTCAGACACATACATTACACAGGGACACATTTATGAGAATATCTCGGGACAGGAACATTTTTTTTTAACACATTCAGTTGTGGAAATTATTAGTATTATAAGATCTATTAATTAAAATGTAGAATGTATTCATGATACATCCACATTAACCCCTTCATCACCACCAGGTAATTTAATGTTTGGCTCTTGGAAGAAGGGGAGGAAAAAAAGAATCCTAATTGGATTAAAAAATAATTTGGTTGTGGATGGGTGAAATACATTAATATTATAGATCCATCGGAGGCCGTCAGATGAGTCTGGGACAGAAATAACCAAAAATGTAAATGTCCCTGATGAATATTCCGTCCTTCCATCAGTCTCATTCTCTGAGCGCAGACAGAAAATGAGTGTAAATGCTGGAAAATGGAGCATTACACATTGCCGTCATGTCCAGTGGATTTAATAAAGCCAATAATCAGCAGACAACGCTCCGGCAATTGATTCATCTGCATCGCTCCCCTTATTGACCTCCTGCCCCCGGTAATGGCGTTCAGAGCAGATAATTGGGGGAGATGTGACCCCAGGTCGTGTGTGCAGAGGAGCGGGGCCACACATACAGGGGCCAAACCACGCTGTATCCTACTGTTCACACCTCTTCTATCTCTAATGTATTTACTTATTAGGAAGAACCATTATTTCCCGGGGGCTGCACATGTGAGAGGGGGTCTGGGGGCATACAACTAAACATGGAGGAGGCGAGGACCTGAGGGAGTACGACAAGCTACAAGTAGGCAGGGATAGATAGATAGAAGGATAGATTACATGGAGGATAGATGATAGATAGATGGATAGATAAATGATAGAAAGAAGATAGATAATTGATAGAAGGATAGATAGAGGAATAAAATCACATCAATAGAAGGAGGGGCACCAATGCTGCAGGTTATACGGCTGGACAGCCAGGGAGTACACGGTGTGGAAGCCTGTGGTGCCTGTCCAAAGACCACATACGAATCAACTTTAACAAAGAAAGGCGGCACTCACCAGGGCTTTTCTGTGCTTTATTCAGTACTCGTGAATTCACAAGGTGCAGGCTCATGACCCGTTGAAGCGCACACAGCGCGAAACGGTGCCGTCGTCATCCCAGCCCCTGCTCCCTCCCTGCACCTTGTGAATTCACGAGTACTGAATAAAGCACAGAAAAGCCCTGGTGAGTGCCGCCTTTCTTTGTTAAAATAGATAGAGGAATAGATCATTGATAGATGGCGTATATATAGATGATAGATATAAATAGATGATAGATAGATAGATAGATAGATAGATAGATAGATATAGATGATAGAAGGATAGATGGATATATTATGGATAGATAGATGACTGTTAGATAGAATAGATAGGTTACATAGGATAGGAGAGATAGGGAGATGGATAAATCATAGAATCGTAGAAAGGTGGAGTTGGAAGGGACCTTCTGGGTCCTCTGGTGAAGGGACCTCCTGGGTCCTCTGGTGAAGGGCCCTCCTGGGTCCTCTGGTGAAGGGACCTCCTGGGCCATCTGGTGAAGGGACCTCCTGGGTCCTCTGGTGAAGGGACCTCCTGGGTCCTCTGGTGAAGGGACCTACTGAGCCATCTAGTGAAGGGACCTCCTGGGCCATCTGGTGAAGGGACCTACTGAGCCATCTAGTGAAGGGACCTCCTGGGCCATCTGGTGAAGGGACCTACTGAGCCATCTAGTGAAGGGACCTCCTGGGCCATCTGGTCCGACCCCCTGCTCAAAGCAGGATTCACTAAATCACCCCAGACAAATGTCTGTCCAGCCTCTGTGTGAAGACTTCAATTGAACTCACCACCTCTTGTGGTGCCTGTTCCACACGTTGATCACCCTGAAAGACAAAAAGTTTGTTCTAATATCTAATTTGTGTCTCCTCCCATTCAGTTTCATCCCATTACTTCTAGTCTTTTCTTGTGCAAATGAGAATAAAGCTGATCCCCCTACAGTGTGACAGCCCTAGAATAATGCTGATCTCTCTACAGTTGACAGCCCTAGAATAAGGCTGATCCCTCTACAGGGTGACGGCCCTAGAATAAGGCTGATCCCTCTACAGGGTGACGGCCCTAGAATAAGGCTGAGCCCTCTACAGTGTGACAGTCCTATAATTAAGCTGATCCCTCTACAGTGTGACAGCCCTAGAATAAGACTGATCCCTTTACAGTGTGACAGCCCTAGAATAAAGCTGATCCCTCTACAGTGTGACAGCCCTAGAATAAGGCTGATCCCTCTACAGTGTGACAGCCCTAGAATAAAGCGGATCCCTCTACAGTTTGACAGCCCTAGAATAAAGCGGATCCCTCTACAGTTTGACAGCCCTAGCATAAAGCTGATCCCTCTACAGTGTGACAGCCCTTACGATATTTGTAGACAGCTATTAAGTCTCCTCTCAGTCTTCTTATTTGCAAGCTAAATATTCCCAAATCCTGTAACTGTTCCTCATAGGACATGATTTGCAGACTGGTCACCATTCTGGTCGCTCTTCTCTGATCTTGCTCCAGTTTGTTGATGTCTTTTTTAAAATCTGGAACCCAGAACTGGACACAGTAACCAGATGAGGAATTGGCGTGCCCTGGCCGGGGGTGCAGGGCCGTTATGTCATGCGCCGCCATAGCAGGCACATCAATGTCAGCTGTCGGCCACTGCAGGATGTGGGAGTTGGTGAAAGGGAGTAAAATGTTGTTTTTGTATTTTTTTCTTTTTTTATAGAGGCAAAACAGGGAACATATACAAAAGAAAGGGGCCCATGATGAGGACATATATACCAGGAAGGGGCCCCGGATGGGGGACATATATACCAGGGGACATACATTACATAACAGGGTGGGGGATATATATACCAGAATGAGAGACATATATACCAGGGTGGGGGTTGTATACCAGGATGAGGTACATATATACCAGGATGGGGACATATATTCCAGAATAGGGACATACAGTATATACCAGGATGGGGACATATATTCCAGGAAGGTGCCACAGATGGGGGAAATATATACCAGAATAGGGACATACAGTATATGCCAGGGTGGAAGATGTATATACCAAGATGAGGGACATATATACCAGGGTGGGGTTAAATATACCAGGGTTAGGGAAATATATACCAGGATGGGGACATATAATTCAGGAAGATGCCCCAGATGGGGGACATATATACCAGGGGACATACAGTATACGGCAGGGGGGTGTATATACCAGGATGAGGGACATATATACCAGGGTGGGAGTTATATATACAGTATGAGGGACATACACACCAGGATGGGGAACATATATTCCAGGAAGGGGCTCTGGATGGGGGACATATAATACCAGGATAGGGACATGCCAGGGTGGGGGGGTGTATATACCAGGAAGAAGGACATATATACCAGGGTGAGATTATATATACCAGGATGATGGACTTATATACCATAATGGGGGTCACATTCCAGGAAGGTGCCCTGGATGGGGGACATATATGCCAGGATAGGGACATACAGCATATGACAGGATTGTGGGTGTGTATAACAGGATGGGGACATATATACAAGGAAGGGGCCCAGAATGGGAGGCTTGTTTACCAGGATGGGTATAGGCCTGGATGCGGGACATATATACCCGTGTGGGAGATATATATACACCAGGATGCGGGACATATATACCAGGATGGGGACATGTTTACTAGGAAGGGGCACAGCACAAGCACTTAGTACATTACAACTCAATAAAGGAGGAGGGGGGAAACATGTCTTTATAGGAGTTACAATACTGAAGGGGCATATACATCTGACCCACATGCATCTTTTAAATACTTCTATAATTCATCCCGTCTTTAGGGCTCTTTTTAATTTAAATACATTTATTTTTGGCTAACAATCATTTTTGTAATTGGGAGTCATTACAAATGTTGCACCGTTTGCCTGTGATTCACCGTCTGTTACCAACTGCAGAATGAGTTAACTGAGAATCGGTCAGTGAGCGCACTCCGATGAAACGTTAAACAGTGCAACATTTTTAATGAAAACAAATTAATTTTACCTCCCAAAACATGGACAACCCCTTTAAGTGGAGCCAACACTATGCAATTGGTGGGAATCATTCAGCAATTCACAGAATACAGGGACCTCTGTGCCCTAAGGAACAAAGGTGCTAAGCAAGGAAAGGGCACTGCTATGTGTGCGACTGCTCCTATCCAGACGGCAAAGAGGATGAGGGATGGAAATTGGGGGGTCCTGCAAGGAGTTAGTGCCCCATAGTGGAGTCCAGTGCAATCACTGTGGGTATATATACGCCCCTGTGATGTCTGACACCATGGAGAACCCAAACATCAGACGCTGTCCGTGGTGCTGAATTGATCAGCAATGAGACTAGACCTGATTATACACTGAACTTACCTATACACAGCACTTGTGCTTTTCTTCCAGATTTCATGAGTTGAACTAAAAGATCTAAGACTTTTTCTATGTGCACAAAAGGCCTTTCTCTCTCAAATATTGCTCCCAAATGTGTCTAAAACTGTGGTGATCACTTCTCCGAGATAATCTGTCCACTCACAGGTGTGACGTATCAAGACGTTGATTAGACACATGATTATTGCATGGGTGCGCCTTAGGATGATTAGACACATGATTATTGCATGGGTGTGTCTTAGGATGATTAGATGGCACGATTATTGGACAGGTGTGCCTTAGGATGATTAGACAGCATGATTATTGCACAGGTGTGCCTTAGGATGATTAGACAGCATGATTAATGCACAGGTGTGCCTTAAGATGATTAGACAGCATGATTATTGCACAGGTGTGCCTTAAGATGATTAGACAGCATGATGATTGCACAGGTGTGCCTTAGGATGATTAGACAGCATGATGATTGCACAGGTGTGCCTTAAGATGATTAGACAGCATGATTATTGCACAGGTGTGCCTTAAGATGATTAGACAGCATGATTATTGCACAGGTGTGCCTTAGGATAATTAGACATCATGATTATGCACAGGTGTGCCTTAGGTTGAGTAGACAGCATGATTATTGCACAGGTGCACCTCAGGCTGATTAGACAGCTTGATTATTGCACAGGTGTGCCTTAGGATGATTAGACAGCTTGATTATTGCACAGGTGTGCCTTAGGAGGCTGATTAGACATAGAACAGAATAGACATAGAATCATTTTGTCGTTT
>JARQOC010000001.1:4880986-4908486 GCA_033576535.1 Allobates femoralis
CCTAGACTGGATTTGGAGTATGTAGCATATTACTAATTGTGTTTGAAGGACGAAACCATTCCTGGGTTCAGACTCTCTTAATCCTGAAATCAGGAGCGGAGATGCCAAAACGAAACGCACGGAGCCGATTTAGCGATGAGCCATGATGCGGCCACTGGGCTTTTCGATGATTCGAGGGAGTTCAGGGATTAGCATTACTCACGGGGCAATAGCAGAGATTAATAATTGTAAGTGCATAATTCGATAAATGGAGGATTTGAAAGCTGAAAATTAAACAAAACCTAAAAGTACTTAAATGATTATCAGAAATTAAAACAAAAATATTGACAGATGATATCAATTAACTTGTCCCATTTTAATGACACTAACAGAACCAGTTGTTACTTTATATGTAATGTTAAACATAATTATTTCATTGCCCGCCCTGCCTGAAGAGTTATGGTAACATTCTTTATAGTAGCCAGAAAAGAAATGACAGGTAATAGCTCCTGCCTTATGCACTAGATGTATGTTCACATTACAGAGGGCGTGTCAATATTCTGTCACAAGGGTTTGTGATTACATCATGTGCATACCGGCCTCTTTGGACTCTGTGTTTCCAAGTTTTATGTTCTGCTGGAATGAGACTGTTTTTAAAGTGTAAATAAGTGTATGTATTTTTCTACGCAGAGGCACCGAGCTTAGTGGTTGTTGTAATCGCCTTAAAGGGAATCTGTTAGGTGATAAATCCATATGTAACTGAATTATAACTGGTGAAGCTCTTTCTATTCATATATATTTTTTATTGATATTCATCCCCTATCTACTGTAAACTGCAAAATAAGAGATTCATTCCATCTGTCAATCACAGTGAGTGATCACTTACTCCTCTGCTGCACACTCAATGCGGAATGAATATTCATGATGTAGTGACATCACTGCACACAAAGAAAGTTAAGTAGAAATCGCTCACATGGGGGTGTCTGTATCCTCCGTCTGCAGGAAAACAAATGTTCAAATAAACACATAGAATCTCTCACAGACAGCATGGGCTTGTGCTCAGAGCAACAGATGGAGGAGATTGCCTGACCTAGCTAAGCTATCAGATATCAGATATGTCCCTGCCATCTCCCTCTCCCTCCCCTTCCCCATCAGAAGCAGCTTGCAAGACAAGAAAATAAAAATGAAACTAGTAGTGAGGCACAGAGCACAGGGGGGATAGAGGGAATAGCTGCTTGGGAAGGAGTGAATAATAAATGAACATTTACTTGTTGTGGAGTATTCAACAGTGAAAGAAATGGACCAGACTACTGAAGTTAGCTGCCTGCTGGGTGTGAAGGTGCTTATAGTAAGAGAACTACAGAGGGTACAGTAATTATTTTTATATATTCTGAAAGGGCTGCCCAGGCCCTATTCAAGGGTACTAGTAGTATCATAGTGAAAAATGACCTGACAGAGTCCCTTTAAGTGCTACAAGCTTAAGAGTTGGTTTCTCTGAAGAGGAATAATACCTGGCAGATGCCCTCACACTTGGAGGGCACAGTCTCTTGAACAGCAGAACATTTTTTGTATGCTTCTTTAGTTGATGCCTAGAGGACAGGTTACATGCCATGAAGGCTGCTATCTCTTGCTTCAAACTATGTACTGATATGGGTTTACGGGATGTTGCTCCTTATGGCAAAATCACCCGACTACATGTTGTTTCTACCACCAGAAGTGCCTTGACCACCGTCAATGTGTGCTTTGTAACATGTATCCTGTTTAACGCAGTCCAATTTCAAAGACCTTAACTCCTTCACATTAATATTATTTATTTAGAGGGGGCGTGTCCTAGCTGCATATGGCGCCGGACGCACAGTGAAGGAGCTCCTCACACACCACCGGCCTTAACGACTCCTCACAGACAGCACAGCAGCGGTTTTGATACCAGGAAGCGGGTGTGATGCCGCGAGCGCGGTCCCGGAGACCCCTGGTGACAGTAAGTTCACTGATTATTTTGAGGCTGAGAGCCGGCGAACCTCCCCTGCTAAGATGGCGGCGGCGTCCTCTCCCCAGCAGTCCTCTTCCCGCCCTCCCCGCTCTAAGGAGAGTGTGGGAGGGAGGAGGTGATGAACGGACCCCTGTGACCCTGGGGCTGCTGAGATCTCTCCTGGGAGAACTGCGCTCCTCTATAATGGAAGACATGAGGGCGCTCATGGGGTCCCTCAGGGAGGAAGTGGAAGCCCTCACTGAAAGGACATCTCACTTAGAAAACAGGTTCAGTGACTTTGCAGCTGCCCACAACGGCTTATCAGACAGCCATGCTGCACTAGACAGCGAAGTGGGGTCCATTTCAGCTAAACTTTGCCATATGGAAGACCAGTTAAGAAAGAACAATGTTAAGATCAGAGGTCTTCCAGAGACAGGGGGAGAGAAGAAGCGAGGGACAAAACAGCGAGGGACTTTCTGGTAGCAATGCTGCCGGACACGCCAGAATCTGATCTGGAGATAGAAAAGGCCTTCCGTATTCCTAAACACCCAAAACTGCCTGCAGAAGTGCCCCGTGACTTATTGGTGGGATTGCCGCGGGGGGGAGTTCGGGATCGCTTGCTGCGCAGACTAAGAGCTGGGGCTACCCTACCGGAGCAATATAGGGGAGTCGCAGTCTACCAGGACCTTTGTCCGGGCACCCTCTCCAGAAGACGCGACTTCGCATCAAGCTGCAAAATCCTGAGAGAAAAGGGTATCATCTACAGCTGGGGTTCCCCTGTGGCCCTTAACTTCAAGTTCCAGGGAAAGAGGTACTCCTTCCCCTCCCCCACTCAGCTTCGCAAAACTCTAAAAGGATGGTGACTGCTCTCCTCTGGATCGAACTCCCCTCAGATGTCTGACAGTAATAGGAAGAATGGAGGTTCCCCGGGGCATGGCGGAGCTACATGAAATGCTTCTAACATCGGCAAGTCAGTGGTGTAGGACTTGACTCTTTCTTATTGTTGCTTCCCCTGGTTGAAGATCCGGTCTTAATTGTTAAGTCCGGCACAAGGTTCCTTGGAATCAAGGCCTGGACCGGACGTGGGAGTGGTGGTCTGGGTCTGGTTATAAGTAAGGAACCATTTTCCCCCCAGCCTGCCCAAATGCAATTGGGCACTATTGTTTACATCTTTGTTTGTTAGTTTTCTGTTGTGAACAATGACCGTTTCCCTTTTCCCCCCTCCCCCTCCAATATCTTAGGCTTCATTCCCTCTACACTATATCTCTTCTTCTCTACTCTCCTCCTTCCCCTTCCTTCTGGTTAACCTCCCATTTCACTCACCCCTTACCCCCTCCCCACCCCTCCCATCCCTGAGCTGATTTACGCAGACGTAAGCCGTCATCATGGGTCCCCTGTCCCTCAGGATCTTATCTCTGAACGTAAGGGGGCTGAACTCCCCCGCAAAGCGTTCTTTTCTTTGGAGGGAGGTGAGATTGGCCCCCGCTGAAATCTTATATATTCAGGAAACCCACCTCCTAAAGGAGGATAACCACAGACTACGTGACAGTGCTTTTCCCCATGTTTTTCATGCTAACCACTCAGACAAAAAAAAGGCAGGAGTGTCGATCCTATTGAAACAAACCCTTCAATTCCAGATGCAAGAGGCGATCTCGGATCCAGCGGGTCGGTATATCATACTGATCTGTGAAATTGCTGGCTCTTTGTTTACGATTGTAAATGTTTACGCACCAAATACGGGACAAATTAAGTTCCTCAGGTCATTATTCGGGAAACTCTGTGCGGTTACTAAGGGCAGTCTAATCATCTGTGGCGATTTCAATATGGTTGTCGATGGGCGTCTGGACTCCTCTTCTCCGGTCCCCAGGAGAGGTGGTTCCCTGGACTATTTAGCCCGGGAGTTCCACCTTCATGATATTTGGAGATACCACCACGCGGAGGAGAGGGACTACTCCTTCTTCTCCAGCGTGCATGGTACTTACTCCAGAATTGACCTATTCTTGGTCAACGATGCGGCTCTTGAGACCTGCTTGACCTCGGAGATCGGGGTCATTAGTTGGTCTGATCATGCTCCGATCACTTTGGAGCTGGCCTTGGGGTCCGGAGGGGGGATGTCCCGACGCTGGCGACTTAGACCGGGCCTCATTGTGAACCCAGAAGTGCGTGCTGAAATTGAGAGCGGGATCCGGGACTATTTTGCTCTCAATGACAAACAAGGGGTCCCAGATGACTTATTATGGTATGCCCATAAGGCGGTCCTGCGTGGTCTCCTTTTGCAAAAAGCAGCAATTGAAAAAAAACGTAGAGACCGACTCAGAAAGGAATGGTTGGATGAGATTCAGACCCTTGAAAAGGTGAATAAAACCGCACCGAGCGCCCACCTTCTTTCCCGAATCTTGACCTTGAGAACGAACCTGAGAGCGTTGCTCCTCAGACAAGAAAATGAAAACCAGGTACTATGCGGCAGGGGATAGGGCAGGTAGGCTCTTGGCCAATAGGCTCAAAAAAAGAGATATTAAAACAATGACGGTTTCCATGAGGGATGCAGGGGGAGATACCGTTAGAGACCCAGCCAAAATTGTGGAAGTTTTTGCTTCATATTATGAAAATCTGTATAACCTGAAAAATGACGTGACGACGCCACAGCCCACCCTGGACAGCATTAGGTCGTTCCTGAGGGGCCTCCGACTCCCCTCGGTGTCTCCTGAGGTGCTGCAGATTTTAAATAGACCCTTTACTCAACTGGAAGTTAAGAATGTGATTTCATCACTGAAAGACAACTTGGCCCCTGGCCCTGATGGGTTTATAAATGAGTATCAGTGCCGGGACAAGGCATTTTGGTGCCCTAGGCAGGTAAGGCAAACGGTGCCCCCCGTGGCCACGCATTGGGCAATAAAGTCCACTTTTTTCTATTTTTTGTGCTGTTTTTCCTTTTTTTACACTCTCTATTATATATTACACACACACACACTTGAGACTGCTGTGGGCTGAATACACAATAGCTGTATCAGTCACGGTTCTGACGATTCTTGGTGCCAGCACCAATCTGTCCACGGTGTTTCTGGAGAGCTGCAGCTTGCAGATCGCTTCAGGGTGCCCCTTTCCTGATCACCAGCGCTCCGGCATTCAGCCTGCTGAGCACTCAAACAACCCAGTCCACACTTCCAGTTAGCGGTTCATCACTTCCGGTTAGCGTTATAGAAATGAAGTTGCAACATCGTAGGATCAACGGTGTTTATTCCCTCTTCGTGTGGTCTTACATGGTGCGGGTGGGAGGACGGGGGGGTTCTCAAAGGCGATGGCCGTTTCACACCGCAAGTGGCGCTTCAACAGGCATATAGTCCACCATATGCCTGTTGACTATATGCCTGTTGAAGCGCCACCCCACAAAGAGTGAATAAACACCGCTGATTGTGTGTTGCAACTTCTTTTCTATAAATCTAAACACAATAGCTGTATATACAATAGAGAATACAGAATAGAGACAGCTGCTACCTGTATACACAATAGAGATGGCTGCGGACCGTATACACAATGGAGAATGCTGCTGGCTATACATACAATAGAGAATACACAATAGAAACTGCTGCTGGCCATACACAATAGAGAATACACAATAGAGACTACTGCTGGCCGTACGCAATAGAGAATACATGATAGAGACTACTGCTGGCCGTATGCAATAGAGATGGCTGCCAGCCATATAGACAACATCCCAACAGATTTCCTTTATTCCGACAGCCTCCCTCCATCCTGATAGTCTCCTTCCTTCCTTCCTCCATCCCGACAGCCTCACTTCATCCTTCCTCCATCCCAACAGCCTCACTTCATCGCGATAGCCTCCCTCCATCCCAACAATGTCCCTCCATCCTGACTGCCTCCCTCCATACTTCCTCCATCCCAACAGCGTTCCTCCATCCCGACAGCCTCCCTCCATCCCGGCAGCCTCCCTCCATCCTGACGGCCTCCCTCCATCCTGACGGCCTCCCTCCTTCCATCCCGACAGCCTCCCTCCATACTTCCTCCATCCCAACAGCGGTCCTCCATCCTGACAGCCTCCCTCTATCCCAATAGCCTATTCCATCCTGACAGCCTCTCTCCATCCTTCCTCCATACCAACAGCCTCCCTCCATCCTGACTGCATCCCTCCATCCTGACTCCATACCAACAGCCTCCCTCCATCCTGACTGCATCCCTCCATCCTGACAGCCTCCCAGTCTCCCCACAGTCTCCCTGTCTCCCCCACAGCCTCCCTGTCTCCCCCACAGCCCCCGTCTCCCCCACAGCCCCCCTGTCTCCCCACAGCCCCCCTGTCTCCCCCACAGCCCCCCTGTCTCCCCACAGTCTCCCCCACAGCCTCCCTGTCTCCCCCACAGCCCCCTGTCTCCCCCACAGCCCCCTGTCTCCCCCACAGCCCCCCTTTCTCCCCACAGTCTCCCCCACAGCCCCCCTGTCTCCCCCACAGCCCCCCTGTCTCCCCACAGTCTCCCCCACAGCCTCCCTGTCTCCCCCACAGCCCCCTGTCTCCCCCACAGCCCCCTCACAGCCCCCCTGTCTCCCCCACAGCCCCCCTGTCTCCCCACAGTCTCCCCCACAGCCTCCCTGTCTCCCCCACAGCTTCCCTTTATTCCGACAGCTTCCCTCCATCCTGATAGTCTCCTTCCTTCCTTCCTCCATCCCGACAGCCTCACTTCATCCTTCCTCCATCCCAACAGCCTCACTTCATCGCGATAGCCTCCCTCCATCCCAACAATGTCCCTCCATCCTGACCGCCTCCCTCCATACTTCCTCCATCCCAACAGCGTTCCTCCATCCCGACAGCCTCCCTCCATCCCGGCAGCCTCCTCCATCCTGACGGCTCCCTCCATTCCTGACGGCCTCTCCTTCCTTCCATCCCGACAGCCTCCCTCCATACTTCCTCCATCCCTCCATACCAGCAGTCCTCCATCCTGACAGTCCTCCTCTACTCCCACCATCCTCATGCCTCATCTGACAGTCCTGACAGCTCCTTCTCCCACACTCCTTCCCTCCATCCCAACAGCCTCTCCCTCCATCCTTCACTGCCATTCCTCCACAGCCCCCTGCTCCCATACCAACAGCCTCCCTCCATCCTGACTGCATCCCTCCATCCTGACACCTCCCAGCTCCGCCAGTCTCCCTGTCTCCCCCACAGCCTCCCTGTCTCCCCCACAGCCCCATCTCCCCCACAGCCCCCGTCTCCCCCACAGCCCCCTCTCTCCCCCACAGCCCCCCTGTCTCCCCACAGCCCCTGTCTCCCACAGTCTCCCCACACCTCCTGTCTCCCCACAGCCCCTTGTCTCCCCACAGCCCCCCTGTCTCCCTCACAGCCCCCCTGTCCCCCACAGCCCCCCTGTCTCCCCACAGTCTCCCCCACAGCTCCCTGTCTCCCCCACAACCCCCTGTCTCCCCCACAGCCCCCCTGTCTCCCCACAGTCTCCCCCACAGCCCCCCTGTCTCCCCCACAGCCCCCCTGTCTCCCCACAGTCTCCCCCACAGCCTCCCTGTCTCCCCCACAGCCCCCTGTCTCCCCACAGCCCCCCTGTCTCCCCACAGTCTCCCCCACAGCCTCCCAGTCTCCCCACAGTCTCCCTGTCTCCCCCACAGCCTCCCTGTCTCCCCACAGCCCCCATCTCCCCACAGCCCCCGTCTCCCCCACAGCCCCCCTCTCTCCCCCCACAGCCCCCCTGTCTCCCCCACAGCCCCCCTGTCTCCCCACAGTCTCCCCCACAGCCTCCAGCTCGTTCCCCCCACCCTGTCTCCCCACCCCTTCTCCCTCCAGCCCCTGTCTCCCCCACAGCCCCCGTTCATCTCCCCACAGCTCCCGTTCCCAACCCCTGTCTCCCACAGCCTGTTCCCCACATTCCCACAGCCCTGTTCAAGCCCTTCCCACAGCCCGTCTCCCCACAGCCCCCTGTTCCCACAGCCCCCTGTTCCCACAGCCAGGCCCCGCCCCCCAGCCCTGTTCCCACATTCCCCACAGCCCGTCTCCCCAGCCCTCTCCCGCCCCACAGCCCCCGTCTCCCCAGCCTCCCTGTCTCCCCCACAGCCCCCTTGTCTCCCCCACAGCCCCCTGTCTCCCTCACAGCCCCCTGTCTCCCCCACACGTCCCCCCCTGTCTCCCCCACAGCTTCTCCCCACAGCCTCCCTGTCTCCCCACAACCCCCTGTCTCCCCCACAGCCCCCTGTCTCCCACAGCTCCCAGCCCCTGTCTCCCCACAGCCCCCCTGTCTCCCACATTCCCCACAGCCCCCTGTCTCCCCCACAGCCCCCTGTCTCCCCCACAGCCCCCCTGTCTCCCCACGTCTCCCCACAGCCCCCCTGTCTCCCCACAGCCCTGCCCCCACAGTCTCCCACAGCCCCGTCTCCCCACAGCCCCCCTGTCTCCCCCACAGCCCCCTGTCTCCCCACAGTCTCCCCCACAGCCTCCCTGTCTCCCCACAGCCCCCTGTCTCCCCACAGCCCCCTGTCTCCCCCACAGCCCCCCTGTCTCCCCACAGTCTCCCCCACAGCCTCCCTGTCTCCCCCACAGCCCCCTGTCTCCCCCACAGCCCCCTGTCTCCCCCACAGCCCCCTGTCTCCCTACAGTCTCCCCCACAGCCCCCTGTCTCCCCACAGCTCCCTGTCTCCCCACAGTCTCCCCACAGCCTCCCTGTCTCCCCCACAGCCCCCTGTCTCCCCCACAGCCCCCTCACAGCCCCCTGTCTCCCCCACAGCCCCCCTGTCTCCCACGTCTCCCCCACAGCCTCCCTGTCTCCCCACAGCCCACTGTCTCCCCCACAGCCCCCCTGTCTCCCCACAGTCTCCCCCACAGCCTCCGTCTCCCCACAGCCCCCGTCTCCCCCACAGCCCCCCTGTCTCCCCCACAGCCCCCCTGTCTCCCCCACAGCCCCCTGTCTCCCCACAGTCTCCCCCACAGCCTCCCTGTCTCCCCCACAGCCCCCCTGTCTCCCCCACAGCCTCCCCCACAGCCTCCCTGTCTCCCCCACAGCCCCCCTGTCTCCCCCACAGCCTCCCTGTCTCCCCCACAGCCCCCGTCTCCCCCACAGCCCCCTGTCTCCCCCACAGCCGCCCTGTCTCCCCCACAGCCTCCTGTCTCCCCCACAGCCCCCCACAGTCTCCCCCACAGCCTCCCTGTCTCCCCCACAGCCCCCCTGTCTCCCCCACAGCCTCCCTGTCTCCCCCAAAGTCTCAAGCATACCTTACCCATGGGGGGAGCTGTGGATGCGGAGCAGGGGTGCCGGAGCTGGAGGGCGCACATCAGCAGGACGCTGCCTGCGAGGAGTAGCTGCGGGCCTGCGGCAGCTAGCGGTGGGCGCCGCCATGTTCTTTGTGGCCGGCGCCCACTAACAGTACAGCCGGTCGGTGGAAGCTGAGACTTCAACAAAATGGCCGCGGCTAATTGGAGACCGCGGCCATTGTGTAGAGGTCTCAACCTCTATTGACCGGCTGTACTGTTAGTGGGCGCCAGCTACAAAGAACATGGCGGCGCCCACCGCTCCCTGCCGCAGCTTCTCCCCGCAACTCCAGGGCCGGGCGGCGGTGACCGGACTCCGGTCAGGCGGGAATGCGCCCTGACCAAGATGGCGCCCTAGGCGATCGCCTAGGTTCGCCTAGCTGTCGTCCCGGCCCTGATGAGTATTACAAAGCCTTTGCAGCCCCTCTGGAGCCGTATCTCCTTCGCCTATTTAACACCTGGCAGAGTAGAGGTACAATTCCCAGGGAAGCTTTGGAGGCCACCATAGCGACAATTCACAAGCCGGGCAAAACTACAGACTGTCCTGAACATTACCGCCCTATCTCTCTCCTAAACACTGACATCAAGATTTACTCAAAGCTTTTGGCAAACAGACTAGGAGAAGTGATCCCCTCCCTTGTTCATCCCGACCAAGTGGGATTTGTGCAGGGGAGGGAGGCCCGCGATGGGATAAGAAGGATGCTGGACCTGATAGAGGTAGTGGAGAGGAAAGGTGCCCCCCGGTGTGTTCCTGTCTTTGGACGCGGAGAAAGCGTTTGACAGGGTTCACTGGGGGTACCTACGGGACGTCCTCTCCACTTTTGGTTTTTCAGGCCCTATCCTGTTTGCAGTCCTTAGTCTGTACACACACCCTGTCGGTGTGCTTGGGTGTTTTCGGCAGGCGTCCTGTCCCGGGCTTTCTTGATCACAAACGGCACGCGGCAGGGCTGCCCCCTCTCCCCCCTGATTTTCGCCCTCATGATGGAGCCATTGGCGGTCTCCCTCCAAGGGGATGAATCAATAGAGGGGATATCAGTCGGGGGGGAGAGGCATGTGGTGGGCCTGTACGCTGATGACGTTATCATTTCCTCCTTGGGTCCCACCTCCTCCCTCCCGGGGATAATGGGTGCTCTTGCCAGGTTTGCGGAAATATCCTACTACAAGTTAAATATGAACAAATCAATGATCTTTCCTGTCCATGTCTCCTCGGCGGAGGGGGCTCGCCTTAGGAAGATTTACCCATTTGCGTGGTGCCCTTTGGGTATTCCGTATTTGGGGGTTTTCCTCTGCCCCTCGAAAGAGATAGCTACTCAAAACATACGTAAGTTGATGGATAGCCTACGCCAGGCACTTGAGACGTTTCCCCTTGCCTCAATGACGTGGATAGCAAAGATACAGGCAGTGAGAATGCTCTGGCTTCCAAGGATAATTTATATCTTTCGGTGCCTGCCGATCAGGTACCCACTGGGACTGATCTCAAAACTCCAATCCTTAATTAACAAATTTGTTTGGGGAGGAAAGCTGGCTAGGGTGGGGAAAACGATTATGTATCTAAAACTACATAAAGGGGGCATGGGAATCCCCGATGTATCATCATATCTTAAAGCAATTAGTCTGGAGGGGGCGAGGTCCTGGTGGCGGGAGGAAGGATGTGGCGGCTGGCATCACATAGAAAAATCAGAATCTATGGGAGACTCCCTAAGATTGCTATTAGTAGCGGAGTCCCTGGGAGCGACATGTTGCTCACGGTTAGGGCACTGCTGGGGCTTTGGGGGGGACTTGCGAGGAGTTGGACTAAGCAGCCTGTATCGGAGATTCCTCTGGAGGCCTTCCGCTTACTCATCCCCTCTCTGAGCCTCTCTCGTTGGTCGGAAGGGGGACTTGGATTTTTGGGAGATCTCTGTGTGGGGAACCACCTGATGCCATTTAAGGATCTCATTGTTAAGTATCCCACCTTGAGTAATACCTTTTTGCAATACTGCCAAGTGTCACACTTTCTTCGATCTCAGTCATGCCGCAATGACCTTAAACCTCCTGAGATTTCCCCTCTGCGACGTTTTGTTGGGTCAGATCCTAAAACCACAAAGGGCGTCCCCCTACTGTATGGGGGTCTTCTGGAAAGTTCGACTCCGCCTAAGCTTAGCTATATGGGAAAATGGGAAGAGGAACTAGACTTCAAAGCAGAGCCAGAGGAATGGGAGGGAGCAGTCCACTGTGTAATCAAATCCTCCAATTGCATCAATCACGTGGAGCTCCTCAAGAAAATACATCTGCGGTGGCATATTCCCCCTTTAAAACTAGCAAAATTTACCAACAGAGGCTCTTCTTCTCTATGTTGGAGAAACTGTGGCAAGAAGGGAGACCTGGCCCACATGTGGTGGGGATGCCCCAGGCTGACGCCTTTCTGGCTCATGGTCTCGAGTCTGCTGGAAACCCTTACGGGGATCCAGTCGATCCTGACGCCCCAATTAGCAGTTCTCAACATGGGGTTGGAAAGTCTTCCCCCGGTTCTCAGACATCTTATCACATATGTACTGACAGCGGCTAGAAGTTGTGTAGCTGCTAGATGGAAGGCTGACTCTCCTCCCTCAATGTCTCATCTAACGGACAAATTGAATTCTATATTCTGCCTGGAATACTACTTGGCAATGGACGGGCATACGAGAAGAGAAGAGGCTAAATCTACAAGTCTCCCAACTTTGCCTATTGAATGTATCGACCTCTACTATGGATGGGCGTTACTACAAAATATACACTACTACTTCCCCCTTTTTCCCTCCTCCTCTCCCCTCCCCCCAACTTGTATGTCCCCCCCTCCTCCCATTTTGACCTTCATTGGGATCATTCCCTTGTTATAAAGCTGTTTGTAATTTTTTTTCGTGCTGAAAATTAATAAAAATTATTGATGACAAATATTATTTATTTAATGGCCTTCAGCTAGATCTCAAGCCATGGCAACTTGATGGATGAGTGCTCTGTTGGAAGATTGATCTTGTGCAGCCTAGATAAGTCCACCAGGATGTTCTCCAAGCCTTGATAGGTCCCCCAGGGTCTCCTCCAAGCCTAGATAGATCCACCTGAGTCTTCTCCAAACCTACATAGGCCCACTAGAGTTCTCTCAAAGCCTTGATAGGTCCACCAGGGTCTTCTCCAAGCTTAGATAGGTCAGTCAGGGTCTTCACTAAGCCTAGAAAGGTCCATCAGGGTCTTCTTCAAGTCTAGATGGGTCCATCAGGGTCTTCTCCAAGTCTAGATAGGTCCATCTGTGGCGCCCATGCGGTCAAGCTGCCACTACTGGTATTGCAGGCATTTTAAATGTATGGTGCCATGCCCAAAGGTAAGAGGGGAAAATTCTGCCAAGACCCCCAACACACACCAAACACAACCTAAACTCCAGGCTATAGAGATGCTGGGCAGAAGAGACTCACATTCAGAGCAGTCCCCATCTACTGGCTAGAGGGAGGGGTTAGGTGAGGGGGTGGGAGGCAAGTATATGAGTAGAGTTATTGAAGTCGGGAGCTAGGGATAGAGCAGGACACACATGGGTCAGCTGCGAATCCCAGGCCCGGGGACCCGAATCTGCAGCTGAGCGTCCAGGTCGGGCAGAGGAACTAGCTGCAGCAGGGGCACCAACCCCAATTTGGCCTGGATATCTTCAGGATCAGCCGAGAAACTGGACGTCACTGGGCTGAATGTACAGTGACTACCAAAGTGGACTCTCGCTAAGGAACTATATACAGTTGTGGCCAAAAGTATTGACACCCCTGCAATTCTGTTAGATAGTACTCAGTTTCTTCCTGAAAATGATTGCAATCACAAATTCTTTGGTATTATTATCTTCATTTAATTTGTCTTCAATGAAAAAACACAAAAGAGAATGAAGCAAAAAGCAAAACATTGATCATTTCACACAAAACTCCAGAAATAGGCCAGACAAAAGTATTGGCACCCTCAACCTTTAGCCAAAATAACTGCGATCAACCGCTTCCGGTAACCATCAATGAGTTTCTTACAATGCTCTGCTGGAATTTTAGACCATTCTTCTTTGGCAAACTGCTCCAGGTCCCTGATATTTGAAGGGTGCCTTCTCCAAACTGCCATTTTTAGATCTCTCCACAGATGTTCTATGGGATTCAGGTCTGGACTCATTGCTGGCCACCTTAGAAGTCTCCAGTGCTTTCTCTCAAACCATTTTCTAGTGCTTTTTGAAGTGTGTTTTGGGTCATTGTCCTGCTGGAAGACCCATGACCTCTGAGGGAGACCCAGCTTTCTCACACTGGGCCCTACATTATGCTGCAAAATGTGTTGGTAGTCTTCAGACTTCATAATGCCATGCACACGGTCAAGCAGTCCAGTGTCAGAGGCAGCAAAGCAAATCAGGGAACCTCCGCCATGTTTGACTGTAGGGACTGTGTTCTTTTCTTTGAATGCCTCTTTTTTTCTCCTGTAAACTCTATGTTGATGCCTTTGCCCATAAAGCTCTACTTTTGTCTCATCTGACCAGAGAACATTCTTCCAAAACATTTTAGGCTTTCTCAGGTAAGTTTTGGCAAACTCCAGCCTGGCTGTTTTATGTCTCGGGGTAAGAAGTGGGGTCTTCCTGGGTCTCCTACCATACAGTCCCTTTTCATTCAGACGCCGACGGATAGTACGGGTTGACACTGTTGTACCCTCAGACTGCAGGGCAGCTTGAACTTGTTTGGATGTTAGTCGAGGTTCTTTATCCACCATCCGCACAATCTTGTGTTGAAATCTCTCGTCAATTTTTCTTTTCCGTCCACATCTAGGGAGGTTAGCCTCAGTGCCATGGGCTTTAAACTTCTTGATGACACTGCGCACGGCAGACACAGGAACATTCAGGTCTTTGGAGATGGACTTGTAGCCTTGAGATTGCTCATGCTTCCTCACAATTTGGTTTCTCAAGTCCTCAGACAGTTCTTTGGTCGTCTTTCTTTTCTCCATGCTCAATGTGGTACACACAAGGACACAGGACAGAGGTTGAGTCAACTTTAATCCATGTCAACTGGCTGCAAGTGTGATTTAGTTATTGCCAACACCTGTTAGGTGCCACAGGTAAGTTACAGGTGCTGTTAATTACACAAATTAGAGAAGCATCACATGATTTTTCTAACAGTGCCAATACTTTTGTCCACCCCCTTTTTTATGTTTAGTGTGGAATTATATCCAATTTGGCTTTAGGACAATTCTTTTTGTGTTTTTTCATTGAAGACAATGAAGATAATAATACCAAAGAATTTGTGATTGCAATCATTTTCAGGAAGAAACTGAATATTATCTGACAGAATTGCAGGGGTGTCAATACTTTTGGCCACAACTTTAGGGCCAAGAGGACTTGCACAACAATCGCTCAGAGGACCTGCAGTCATCTGCCTGCAGGGACTTACAACCACAGGACACTAGGAGAGGATAGGGGAAGCGAGTGTCAGGAAGAGGAAAAGGGCAGCAAGGAAGGCCAACAAACCCTGTGTCTTGGAAGAACCCAGCTTGATGAACTCTGTACCCCGGCTGTAAGCTTGATGGACTCTGTACCCCGGCTGGGTTGTAATCTGCTCCAACACCAAGTAAATGGTAAGAACCACAAGAACTCTATATCTGTCCACTCCTTTCTGCGTCTCTCTGCACCCCTGCACTTTCCACTGCTACAACCACCGCCATCACTACTTCATTACTACTACTCCCCAGGGGCCCGCTCCATCTGAGAGTGCCACCGCTTTCTATAATACCACCCTCACATCAGACGTAGACTCGGTTGCCCCTCTCGTGCATGGCAAAGTGCGATGAAGTAATAGGCAAATCTGGCACCAATCTCACCAAAAGACTTCGACAAGTGTCCAGGGTCGCAGAGTGGCATTGGAAGAAAACATACCTGCCAGACAACTTTACTGCTTTCAAACAAGCTAAACTCTCCTGCAAATCAGCCCTCACCTCTGCTAAATAGACCTACTTCACAAACCTTGTATCTTCCTTATCCTATAAGCCAAACAACTGTTCAGCACATTTAACTCTCTCCTCCGCCCACCACTGCCCCCTCCGACTCCTCTCATCTCCGCAGAGGACTTCGCCACATACTTCAAAAATAAGATCGAGCAGTCAAGGCAAACTTTTACTGTCCCACCACCCCAACCCCTCCATATACCAGACCTCTGCTCTTTCCTCATAACCTCCCTCTCCAACATCACAGAAAGACAGCTCACTCACCTCCTCTCCAAATCACACATCACCATTTGTGCACTTGACACCATCCCTTCCCACCTGCTCACCAACCTTACTAACATGCTCATTGTAGCCCTAAACCATCTCTTCAACCTATCACTATCTTCTGGTACCTTCCTGTCTGCCTTAAAACATTGCCACCACACACCCATCCTCAAAAAGTCAAACTTTGACCTGACTGCCATGCCCAGATATCACTTCATATCATTGCTCCTATTTGCTTCCAAACTCCTTGAGCAGCATGTCCATGCTCAAGTTTCCTCCCACCTCTCATCTAACTCTCTCCTTGACAACCTACAATATGGCTGTCGCCCCCACCATTCTACTAAAACTGCCCTGACCAAAATTACTAATGACTTACTCACTGCCAAAGCCAACACCCAGTTCTCCATCCTCCTCCTTCTAGACCTGTCCTCCGCATTCAACACAGTTGACCATTGCTTACTGCTACAGATTCTCTCTTCCCTTGTTATCAAAGGCCTTGCACTATCCTGGATTGCCTCATACCTTTCCAACTGCACATTTAGTGTTTCCTCCTCCCACACTACCTCCTCATCCCACCCCTCTCTGTTGGAGTCCCACAAGACTCTTTCCTGGGGCCCCTACTTTTCTCCATCTACACCCTTGTGTGGCGCCCCTGTGGATCCAGTCACAACAGAGGTACTGTACCCCTGTTAGGTTGTAGTATCCCACTCTCTGGTAAGTGGGGCACAGACCGGTACCGGGACACCCAGGACACCCATTACACTAGGTCCAGGTCAGGGTTAGGGTGAGATTGCTTCTACGGGAGAGCACAGTCCCTGATCCTGTCTGGAAGGAGGAACCAGGGTAGTGGGGATGGGTGGAGAGGAAGTAGTTAGTGGGAGCACCTGGGCAAGGAGTGATGTTAGGAAGCACACACGTAGATGACTTGGGACATGTGACAGAGGGTATAAATAGAGTGGGAAAGATCTAGAAGGTAGACAGTTGAACAGCTAGAGTCAAGTTGGAGGGAAGCTAGAGGAAGGAAGCCTGTCAGAGAAGGAAAAGAACTGGAGAGAAGTGGCCATGGGACTGGAGGTAGTGAGAGCTCGTCCAGAGGTCTAACTGAGGAGCAGAGGAAGTGAAACAGAGGAGCTCCAGGAGGAATAGAGGGCCCCAGAGGCACGGGCAGTGAGCAACCCCCCTGTGGGGCTCGTATCCATTGTCAGTCGCAGGCAGTGGAGGGACCAGGCCGCAGAACATGGGCACCGTGACCCCAAGACTAATGAAGAAGACAGACCAGGCCCAGCTAGCAACCCAGAGGCTGTGGTACTTCCATGGTGCCACAGTCAACAACTGTGCACATCTGCTGAAAAGGTGGCAAAGAGAGGGTTAAGGGAGATAATATAAAGTGGCCCTAAGAAAAACCCACGACTACTGGCTCAGAGCTCTGTGTGGCAAGGCCAAGGCAGGAGGGCAAAGCAAGCGCAGTGTGAGACGACCGAGGGAGAAAAGAAAAGGGATACCGGTTACATGTCATCCTACCACCCGGGAGTAGCTGGATCCCTGCCACTGAGAACTAAGCACTCAGCAGGCTGTTGCACAAGTAACAATGAGTAAAGATCTGAAGACTGCGACCCGCTGTGTCTGTGAACTTTTTTGATGCGTCGTGAGCACCAGGAATATAACTACCAACTCACTCAGTAACATCTGCTGCCATGGGGATCAGCCCTACCCGCAGAGGGCTTCCCAATATGGCTACATACCTACCAGCCCCCAGAGGAACTGTTGTGCAGCGGCGGTCATCTATAGCCACAACCTGCGGGTGGTGTCACGTAAAACAGTTATTCTCAGGTCTGGTCATCCGTTCCTTAAAGAACCCCCTATCCTCATGACCTTCCCCAGAGAAGAGAGCCACCCACACCGAACTTTTAATGACACCGCCAGGGTCACGGGGCCAGGTCTCGACCCCTGTGACTCCCATGAAGCCTCAAAGCCTGGTTCCGAGTATCCTAAGGCCCAGGAGAGGCATGTCACTTGGCCTAGGACAACTCATAAAGTCCCATGGTTTCCAGTACTACCTTTATGCTGACAACACTCAGATCTACCTCTCTGGTCCAGACGTCACCTCTCTGCTGTCCAGAATCCTAGAGTGTCTATCAGCCATATCCTCCTTCTTCACTTCTCGCCTCCTAAAATGAGGACAAAACCGAACTCATCCTCTTTTCTTCATGTCATGTATCTTCCCTACCCAATCTATCTATTATCGTAAATGACATCACGCTCTCTCCTGCTCCTCAAACCGTCTGCCTTGGAGTAACTCTCGACTCTGCCCTGTCCTTCAAACCACACATTCAAACTCTCGCCACCTCCTACTCAAAAATATTTTCAGGATCCGTGCTTTCCTCAACCCTCACTCTACTAAAATGCTTGTACAAGCCCTCATCATCTCCTGCCTCGATTACTGCAACAACCTCCTCTGTGGCTTCCCCGCTAACTCTCTTGCACCACTCCAGTCTGTCCTCAACTCTGAATAAGCAAAATCTCCATATGTGGCATTATCAACATAACCCTATGTGAACGATCTCACTCCTTCAGGGTGTTCTGCATACTCAAAAAACCTTTATATATAGGAGGACAATGAGTACATTTTGCAATTAAAAGTTACATTTATTACATAAAGTCAAAAACGTGAGGGAATATACAAGAGGGGGGGGGGGGTAGAGAAGGAAAATTTCTCCCCCCATACATTACAAATCACCAAAGCAATGCTGTCTATCTACAACAATTACAAACAGATCTGTATCCATATTTATGGTGAGGAATTAAAGTGCAAAATTATGTTATATGGGTATACTGACAATATTCACATTAAATAGGTGCAACCCAGTGATGCCAACAATTAAAACAGGCACATATGGGAGATTTACAGTTACATATTACATCTAACCCAGATTACCTTATGGCACCCTGGTCACACATTCCCCGAATGACAGTTAGCCCATATAAACACAGTGCATTACAATTTTGGAATTCCCACCTCCCATTACATAGCAGCATTGGTTATTTCAAAGTCAATTCCCCAACGGCTCCCAATTCCCCAACAAATGCAATTCAAACTACTAACACCTACAAAGCCGTCCACAACCTGGCCCCTACTTATATATCCAAACTAATCTCCCACTATCTTCCTGTGGCGCCCCTGCGACCAGGTGGCCACAAAGGGAAGTGCAGCTAGGTAAGGCAAGACGGTTGACAAAACAGTCACACAGATGCACACACCGACCCTACGCCTAGGACTCTAGGTTGGGCAAGGGGTGGCAGGTATTAAGAGAAGTGGGTGGAGCATATAGTAGCATTGACAAAGTGGGTGGAGAGACCAACACAATAAAAAAACCCGGAAACACACAGTTAGAGGAGAAGAACAAGTTAGAACAGTGGGAGAGTCAGAAGAACACAGTAGTAGTTAGTTTTTCCCAGGAGGAGTGGTTCCCTGGAGGATGCAGAATCCTGAGAGGCACAGACCCTAGGAGAGAAAGCTCGCTCCATAGCTGGAGGCGAGGGAGACTACAGCCACAAGCAGAGACACCCCACAGCTAAAGGAAGGTGGGAGGACAAGGGCCCGGCAGCCGCACACATATTAGCTGACTGGAGGAACCCTGAGCTGAAATAGTGACTGACAGAGGGAGCCTGGTGATCCCACAGCCATACCTGGGACACTGGAGGCTAGGCCACGATAACCAGAGAACCGGCTCTGTAGAGGTGACTGGGGATACTCCAGAGCCTAATCACGAGACATACCGGTGTTGGGCAGACCTGCAGCCTAACTTTCCACCACGGTCTAAGAACACAGTCGTCATACTAGGTCTGGTGACCCTGACTGAGAGGGAAACATTCACCCAAGAGCCCTCGACGACCAGACTGAACCCGCGGGTGAGGTACTAAAGGAGAGACTAAAAGGGCCTGAACGGACTTCGAGGGAGCAACGCGGAGGAGCCACCTGAATTGCACAGTCTAGTAACCCTGAGCAGTGCTGAAGTGTTTAAGTGTGACTAAAGAACTGTAAACTGTGTAAACTGCCATTGAAAAACCAAGTAAAGTACCCAGTAAGCTCATTACTGCCTGAGACTGTTTACTTCTAGCGTTGCAGTAAAGTCCCGCCTGAGGAGCCACAGACTGTCATCCCTACACTCTGGCTGGAGGAGCTGCAGCTTTGAAGTGCACTGCACCCAGTACAATCCCTCACCAGGCCCATCCATCACTACTACTCCTGCCCTGGGGACCCTCAGCCCTACCCGAGGTGGGCTTACCATCCATGCTGCCCCAAGTCACCGTCCCCAGCAGGAATACGGCAGTGGTGGTTCTACTAACCACATACCCCGGGTGGCGTCACGACAAATCCCCTGTAAATACCCCTTTTTGGACTGATCCCAGGCGACGGGACAGGGTCACGACTACCGTGATACCCCATTGCGGCGGCGTCCGGTCCGGGGCTGTCAGGGGTGACAGCCCGGGACAGGAGTTTTGCTCCATAGGATACTATCGGGCTGCACGGAGCTGGATGGCAATTATCTGCCATCCGGCTGCTATCTCGCAGGATGTATCCTGGAGAAGTGGGGATTTCTCTGCCGACTCCAAAAACGTTGCAGGCACCGTTTTTGGAGTCGGCAGACAAATCCCCACTTCTCCAGGATACATCCGGCGAGATAGCAGCCGGATGGCAGATAATTGCCATCCAGCTCCGTGCAGCCCGATAGTATCCTATGGAGCAAAACTCCGGTCTCGGGCTGTCACCCCTGACAGCCCCGGACCGGACGCCGCTGCAATGTGAACCCAGCCTAAGGGGGCAGTGTAAAATAAAAAAAAGTTAAAAAGTTTTAAAAACTATGAAAATAATAAATAACATAAAATTTCAAATCACCCCCCTTTTGCCCCACTGAAAATAAAACTATTAAAAACAACAACCCAAAAAACACATACCGTATATACTCGTGTATAAGCCGAGTTTTTCAGCACAGAAATTGTGCTGAAAAGTGCCCCCTCGGCTTATACACGAGTCAGTGACGGTTGACTGTGTGGGGCCCTTGTCCGGGGGCTGGAGGAGGCAGGGGGAGGCTGTATAGTGAGCAGCCGGTCACATGGGGCCGATCATTAGTGCAATGCAATATGCACTGCAACCCCTGTCCATCAGCGGCAGGGGGAGCCGTGCATATTACATAGCACTGTCAGTGCTCTCCCGCCCCCCTGTGGTAGTATACAGCAGCCCCCCCTGTGGGTATACAGCAGCCCCCCCCTGTGGTATATACAGCCCCCCCACCGTTGCTGCCGCACACCTGTAAAAAGAAGATCTTTCATACTTATCCTCCTGCTGTCACCGCGCGCATCCTCCGCTCTCCTTGCTTGCACCCGGCGTCCATCCACGTGACTGCGCACAAATAATGACGTCATTATTTGTGCGCGGTCATATGGATGGACGCCGGGGCCCGGGTGCAAGCAAGGAGAGCGGAGGATGCGTGCGGTGACAGCAGGAGGATAAGTATGAAAGATCTTCTTTTTACAGGTGTGCGGCAGCAACGGGGGGGGGGGGGGGGGCTGTATATACCACAGGGGGGGCTGCTGTATACCCACAGGGGGGGGCTGCTGTATACTACCACAGGGGGAGGCACTGCTGTATACTACCACAGGGGAGGGGCTGCTGTATATGCCACAGGGGGGGGCTGCTGTATACCCACAGGGGAGGGGCTGCTGTATATACCACAGGGGGAGGCACTGCTGTATACTACCACAGGGGAGGGGCTGCTGTATAAACCACAGGGGGAGGCACTGCTTTATACCCACAGGGGGGGGGGGCTGCTGTATACTACCACAGGGGAGGGGCTACAGTATATACCACAGGGGGAGGCACTGCTGTATACCCACAGGGGGGGCTGCTGTATACTACCACAGGGGAGGGGCTGCTGTATATACCTCTGTGGCTGCTGTATACTACCACAGGGGGAGGCTGCTGTATACTACCACAGGGGGAGGCTGCTGTACACTACCACAGGGGGAGACTGCTGTATACTACCACAGGGGGAGACTGCTGTATACTACCACAGGGGGAGACTGCTGTATACTACCACAGGGGGAGGCTGCTGTATACTACCACTGGGGAGGCTGCTGTATACTACCACAGGGGGAGGTTGCTGTATACTACCACAGGGGGAGGCTGCTGTACACTACCACAGGGGGAGACTGCTGTATACTACCACAGGGGGAGACTGCTGTATACTACCACAGGGGGAGACTGCTGTATACTACCACAGGGGGAGACTGCTGTACACTACCACAGGGGGAGACTGCTGTATACTACCACAGGGGGAGACTGCTGTATACTACCACAGGGGGAGACTGCTGTATACTACCACAGGGGGAGACTGCTGTATACTACCACTGGGGAGGCTGCTGTATACTACCACAGGGGGAGGCTGCTGTATACTACCACAGGGGGAGGCTGCTGTACACTACCACAGGGGGAGACTGCTGTATACTACCACAGGGGGAGACTGCTGTATATTACCACAGGGGGAGACTGCTGTATACTACCACAGGGGGAGACTGCTGTATACTACCACAGGGGGAGACTGCTGTATACTACCACAGGGGGAGACTGCTGTATACTACCACAGGGGGAGACTGCTGTATACTACCACTGGGGAGGCTGCTGTATACTACCACTGGGGAGGCTGCTGTATACTTCTACTGGGGCTGCTGTATATACCTCTGTGGCTGTTGTATACTACCACTGGGGAGGCTGCTATATACCACTGGGGGGGACTGTATACCTGTGCTGGGGTCCACCCTCGGCTTATACATGTCAATAGGTTTTCCCAGGTTTTGGGGGCAAAAGTAGGGGGGTCGGCTTAAACACGGGTCGGCTTATACACGAGTATATACGGTATTTGGTATTGCTGCACTTAGAAATGTCCAATCCATCAAAATACAAAATCAATTAATCAGATCTGTAAACTGCGTAACAGGAAAAAAAGTCCAAATGTCAATATTACTTTTTTTGGTTGCCGCAACATTGCGATAAAATGCAATAATGAGTGATCAAAACATCGCATCTACCCAAAATCATTAGAAACGTCAGCTCAAGACGCAAAAAATAAGCCATCACACAGCCTCAGAACCTGAAAAATGAGAAAGTTATGGGTCATGGAAAATGGCGCAAAACTGCAATTATTTTTCTTTAAAATCTTCTGAAATTTTTTTTACCACTTAGATAACAGTAAAGGTACCTTTACACGCCGCAACTACGGTGTAGCAACTGAGAGGCAATCCGGAGTTCCGTCACCGTTGCCCTGAAATTGCAACTAAATTGCGGCATTTAATTGTGGAAAGCGATGGTGATTTTTAAAGTTGCTGCTGGTTGCGGCTTCAGAGCATTGTTCAAAAACCAGAGGCAACCCCGAAGGTGAATTGCCCTGGTTTTGGCGTGTGAATGGGCGATAGAGATGGAATCTGCGTCGCCTAGTGATTTCCAAGAGGCGTGCCACAGCGTGCTGGATACAGCCCCCCTCCCGATGATTGGTGGTGGCTACTGTGTTTCCATTGGCTGTCCCTCAACAAGGTGACATATTTGAAGAGCTGTCCATTCACACTACACAATTGCAATGACGTAATGTATTAGACAGCCTTCCTGCGCAGGCTAGCCAATCATGACGCTAATGCGCTGTCTAATCAGTGTGTTTGGGTCGCGGAATTCACAAGTCTGTCACGCCCATGTTTTGGCAGCGCTGAACATGTACGCCCACATTCCTTTGGGGATTGCGGCGTGTGAAGCGGCATCAGGAGTCAACCGGATGTTTCCCAATGTTGGTGTGGGAACTTCCGGAACGACACATCACCTTAGGTTGAGGGCGCAATTGCGGCATGTACATGCGTCATCGGCGATAGGAGCAACCGTCAAAAACGTGCATGCGCACGTTCGGTTGCCTCAGATCGCTGGCAATAGTTGCGGAGTGTAAAGGTACCTTAAAAGTAACATGTTTGGTGTCTACGAACTCGTACTGACCTGAGACATCATACTGACACGTCAGTGTTACCATACAGTACTGACCCGAGGCATCATACTGACATGTCAGTGTTACCATATAGTATCGACGCGTGACATATATACCAAACACGTCAGTGTTACCATTATAGTACTGACCCGAGACATCATACAGATACGTCGTGTTACCATTTAGTACTGACCCAGGCATCATACAACTCGTGTACAATAGTACTGACCGCATAACAACGTCGTTACCATATAGTACTGACCCTAGGCATCATACCGACACGTCAGTGTTTACCATATACTACTGACCCGAGGCCTCATACCGACACGTCAGTGTTACCATATAGTACTGAGCCGAGGCATCAAACCGACACGTCAGTGTTACCATATAGTACTGACCCTAGGCATCATACCGAAACGCCAGTGTTACCATATAGTACTGACCCGAGGCATCATACTGACATGTCAGCGTTACCATATAGTACTGATCTGAAGAAACATACCGACATGTAAGTGTTACTTATCATATAGTACTGACCCGAAGCAAGATACCAACACGTCAGTGTTACCATACAGTACTGACCCGAGGCATCACACTGACATGTCAATGTTACCATATAGTACTGACCCCAGACATCATACCGATACGTCAGTGTTACCATTTAGTACTGACCCAAGGCATCATACCAACACATCAGTGTTACCACATTGTACTGACCCGAGGCACTATACTGACACGTCAGTGTTACCATATAGTACTGACCCGAGACATATACCAACACGTCAGTGTTGCCATATAGTACTGACCCGAGACATCATACCGACATGTCAGTGTTATCATATAGTACTGACCAGAGGCATCATACTGACACGTCAGTGTTACCATATAGTACTGACCCGAGACATCATACCGACACGTCAGTGTTACCATATAGTACTTACCCGAGACATCATACTGAAGCGTCAGTGTTACCATATAGTACTGACCTGAGGCATCATACCAACACGTCAGTGTTACCATATAGTACTGACCCAAGACATTATACCGACACGTCAGTGTTACCATATAGTACTGACCTGAGACATCATACCGACACATCAGTGTTACCATATAGTACTTACCCAAGGCATCATACCGACACGTTAGTGTTACCATATACCGTGTTTCCCCGATAGTAACACCCCCCCGAAAGTAAGACAGGGTGGGGTGGGACGGGGGGGTCTGCTAATGTAAGACCCCCCCGAATGTAAGGCAGGGTAGGGGGGAGGGGAAGTCTTACTATCGGGGAAACACGGGGGGGTTTACATACATACATACACACATACAGACACAAGCATACACATATATACACACCATACACACCACACACACACATAGCACCGCTTCTTACCGGGTCCGGTGTGGGGTCCCCGATGGTCCTGTGCCGTCCTCTGTGCTCCGGTCCGGTCCCCGAGATGATCCGCTGCCGTCCGCCGTGTTCCGGTGCCGTTTTGCACCGGTATTGCCGGTCCTAGGCTCCATGGTCCCTGCTCTTTCGGAGTTCAGGCCGCAGCTCCGCCCAGGTCATAGTGTGGGCCAATCAGCATAGCGGCGCTCAGAAGCAAGCGTCATCGGGCGCTTGCCTCTGACGTCAGCGCCGCTATGCTGATTGGCCCACACTATGACCTGGGCGGAGCTGCGGCCTGAACTCCGGAAGAGCAGGGACCATGGAGCCTAGGACCGGCAATACCGGTGCAAAACGGCATCGGAACACGGCGGACGGCAGCGGATCATCTCGGGGACCGGACCGGAGCACAGAGGACGGCACAGGACCATCGGGGACCCCACACCGGACCCGGTAAGAAGCGGTGCTATGTGTGTGTGTGGTGTGTGTGGTGTGTATGGTGTGGTATATATGTGTGGCATGTGTCTGTCTGTATGTGTGGGAATGTGTGGATGGATGGCTGCAGTGTGTGGATGGATGGATGGATGGTGGGGCCTCCAATGTAAGAAGGCCCCCCCCCCCGGAAGTAAGACAGGGGGCCACTTTTGACCACAAAAAGAATGTAAGACCCTGTCTTACTTTCGGGGAAACACGGTAGTACTGACCCGAGGCATCATACCGACACGTAAGTGTTACCATATAGTACTGACCCAAGGCATCATACCGAAACGCCAGTGTTACCATATAGAACTGACCCGAGGCCTCATACCGACACGTCAGTGTTACCATATAGTACTGACCCCAGACATCATACCGACACATCAGTGTTACCATATAGTACTGACCCTAGGCATCATACCGAAACGCCAGTTACCATATAGTACTGACCCGAGGCATCTTACTGACATGTCAGTGTTACCATATAGTACTAATCCGAAGCAACATACTGACATGTAAGTGTTACTTACCATAGATTACTGACCCGAAGCAAGATACCAACACGTCAGTGTAAGGCTGCCTTCAGATTTGCAGATGCCTCCGCAGCGTTTTGCGGAGGCATCTGCAAGCATCTGCATACAGACGGCAGCCCCTATGTTTATAATGGAGCGCACGGCGGTATGCAGATGCTTGCAGATCGCCGTGCGCACCCATTCACTCCTATATGTGATCTGTGTGCAGGCGGATGCCTGCGTACAGCTCACACACTCTTGTCTGCACCAGGGACGCGACATGCTGCGTCCCGGGTGCGGACGCGGGACACCGGAAGGAGCAGATATGGTCCGCATCCGCACCCGAACGCAGCAAACGCTGCCAAACGCAGGCACTATGCGTTTCTATGTTAAACATAGGAACGCACAGCGCATGCGTTTGAATGCGTATGGGAACGCAGCATAAGCTGCGTTCACATACGCAAATGTGAAGGCAGCCTTACCCTATAGTGAACATGGTGAATGAAAGCCCAAAAAACAAACGTGTAATTACAATTTTTTTGCAATTTTAGTATAATTGGACTTTTTTTCCTGTGTTCCAGTAAAATAAATGATGTAATTCAAAAGAACAAATCGTCTCACAAAAGTAAGCCTGAAATGTCTATATTGACGGAGAAAAAAAAGTTCTGGCTCTTGGAAGAGGGAAAAACGGAAAACAGAAGATCACTGGGTGATGAAGGGTTGGGGGTCCTTTTTTTCACCCATGTGATGCTTCACTTTTTGGTGTCCTTATTTTATTGTGTTTTTCCACATATTAAAAATAATGGAGTCCTATGGCGTCCATCTACATCAGAAATATTTAATTGCAGGCTGCGCTTATCCGTGTGAGTGGTGCCACGCGCCACCTCAGGTGCGGCATTATTTTGCCTATTTTTTAATGGATAATGTATGCCATTACGTCAATGCCGCTATCCAATGGCATAACGAAGCTCATGGGCCCCGATGCGAAAGCTCCATCGGGGCCCCCAATTATTGCAATCATTGATAGCAATAGGCTTTTTTCTATAGGTCATAGGGACATTTGGGGTCCCTAGGGTCCAGGGCCCGGGTGTGATTATAGCCCCTACACCTGTTGTAGGTACATCGTCTGACTACACGGTGTAGGGGCGTCCATTATAAGCGGTGACTACATGATTATGAGCCGCAGAGGGATCATATCTGTCCATAGCTAGATTTTATTTCCTCACACTCAGGGCAGTATAGTGACTGTACTCCATGTAACATGACTGGTGTGTGACAAGGCGGCTATGTGTGAGGTAACTGCCGTCAGGTGTAACGTCTGACACATACTAGTGAGAGGAATGTGAGGTAGAAACATCATTTTCCTGTCAGATAAGGCAGGAAAGGAATGGCGCCTCATTCCTCTCACAACAGTAAGTGCGCCATAGGCGGCGCGCGGCTTTACCCGCGCGGGGGGGCGTGGCCATCAGCGGGCGGGAATCTTTATCTTCCTTCACTGACGGTGCGGGGGGAGGCGTGGCCATTAGCGAAAGGAGGCGTGGTTATCAGCGGGCGGGAAACGTCTCCCCTCACTGACCGCCGGCCGGCGCCGCTTGTGGCGGGAGCTGGTTGTCATGGAAACAGCCGCCTGTGGCGACGATGGACTGAGCAATGGCGGCTCTTGTCTGTGAGACACCAGCTATTG